>JABUQX010080490.1:7500-65000 GCA_015478945.1 Trachelipus rathkii
AAAGGCGTTCGAAAAGAAGAGAAAGCCTATTAAGAGTTTACCGAAGAAAAAGCTTTAGTTACTCAATGGAAAGAAAAACTTTCTCAAACAAGTATTATAAATCAAACTTTAAACGCATTGGTAGAATATGAAAAGATGTCACCATTGAAATTGTAGCGTTAAAAAAATGCTTACTGAAATGATGATCAAAGAGGAATTGAGAGATTCTTGCCCTCACCCCTGATATATATATATATATATATATATATATATATATATATATATATATATATATATATATATATATATATATATATATATATATATATATTTATATATATATATATATATAAAATATTAAAGGCAAACTTATTTATTCTCTCCATCGCAAGATTGGTTTCGATCTTGGAACCTCTTACGAATATTATTTTCTGTTTTTCTCCATCAAAGAAATTTTTCTAATGTTGGCATCTAACGCTTCTTCTTGTAGAAAGTTTAGCTGCTGATGTTCTTAATGTTTTCGCCGTGTTGCTGTTGATGCCTACTCAAATATGAATATTAGTTCATTATTTTAATGGAAAACACCAATGTAGATTACGAGCGCCGTTCCCAACTCTCCTCCACCAATCAAAGGCAAAAGTTAATACAACAAAACTCTTATTACAAAGTTATGACTTCCAATTTATCTCACCTTAATTAGCTCCAGCATCGATTTGTTTTTATCTCTCTCTCATTATATGTATATATATATATATATATATATTACATATTATTATTATTATATTATATATTATATTATTATTATTATATATATATTATTATTATTATATATATACATATATTATTATATATTATTATATTGCATATATATTATTATTATTATATTATATATATTATATAGAGTTATTATATTATTATTATATATATATATATATATATTATATATATATATATATTATTATTATTATTATTATTATTATTATTATTATTTATATATATATATATTATATATATATATATATATATTATTATATATATATATTATTATTATTATATTATTATATATATATATATATATATATATATAAATATATATATATATATTTATATTACATGTATGTATATATTCATATATATATATATATATATATATATATATATATATATTATATATATATATATATATATACATATATATATATATATATATATATATATATATACGATTCAACCGAAGAGCTTCCTGTGGCTAAGTTGTATTTCTTTGATCTGTGAGAGTAATTCCTATTGCAATATAACAAGGAAAACAGAATACAGAAACAGAGTGGTCTGATATGTCTTTCAATATGTCCTTCAAAAATGTCTTTCAATTGTCGCACCTATTGCAAGTTTCCTGGTAAGAAGATCTCCATTCCGTTTTTATCGTCGAAAAGTTTGTAATTTGCCTCTTGATTTTATTTTTTTGTTTTTCTTGCCTATGAAGTGACGTCATAATCGTTCGTCACCTTTTTCTTGACAAAACTAAAACTAATCCTGGGCCCTGGATTTAATACGTTGATTTATCAAAAACTTTTCTCTTGGTTTCACAGGTGAAATGAATACTTATTCTGCATATAAATATACACAACTTGAAAAATACAAGGAGAACTCTTAAAAAATTTCATGCACAAATGCCTTCCAAATTGCAGTTATTCGTGAAACTATAGCTTTTCTACTGGCATATACTTACCTCCCTTCATTAAGTTAGGTAAGGTTAGGTTAGGTTAGGTTAGGTTAGGTTCGACGACAATCGGTAAAAGATTTTACATTAAAGAAAGATGGTCCTATTTTAAATTTTAGATAACTTTGGACCCCATTGACGACCATATTTGCCTGACACACTATCTCTTAATTGAAATTATTTATGCACTTCCTGTGCTTGGAATGCTTTGCTTTTGATAATATGCGTGGTTTGGTTAATTAATGAGTACTCATATGAATCAAAGAATGTGATAAATATGTCTTTATTTAGTGAAACTGTTATATTAGAGGATTTAATAATTAATACGCTTTGATCGCTTGAATTGAACAAGCTGGCTGAAATATTTATTGACCTTTAACGCGTGATGTCAAAAAGATTGATTAAATATAAATAAAGAATATTTTGTTTATGAGTGATAGGTTAAATGAAAGAACAAACAGTATTAATGCAATGTTTATGAGTTATAGTTGAGAATTTAGTGATAGCTTGATAATAATTCGATCAAATATGATTTAGAAAGCGGTTGGTTAGTTTTGGTTAGATAAACAGTGAAATGATATTACAATAATCAGTTTTAACTACCAGAACTTATCGAGTACAAACGATTTTTAGAATACCTTGGTTTTTATGTAACATTCCCACGAATGCCAGCAATCTCAGAGCTGTTAAAATGAACATTCTTTTCAGTATTCATCCAATAAATTTCTTTAATGGTTCCAACCTTACGACACGAGAACTTTTTATAAACAATTGCTCCATTCACATATCTTCAAGTCTTTTCTATTAATGGTACTCCGAGATTACTCTATTCAGAACCCCACATGATGGAATTTTCTTTTTTCGAGATTTTTATATCGGCATTTCGAACAAGTTGTGCAATACATCACACTACAACACCGATGTGAACTGCGTACGATAGCAATATAATTATATCCTCTCATCAGCTATTGATTGTTAGGTCCTTATAATCTATACCCGTAATTATTATTTTTAAAACCTATTCAGTGTATTGCTTAAACTGTGGCAACACTTGGTATAATCATATATTATATATATTAAATATATATAGATTAATAAATATATATATATAATATATATATATATACTATAATATATATACTATATATATATTAATATTAAATATAAATTATATATAATATATATATATATATATATTATATTATATTATAATTAAATATATATATCTCCGTCACGTAATGATGTATTTCCTTTATTCAATTGACGGTCTAAATTTAATGCTTATTTACACCCTCAGAATTGGGTATAAGTATAGGAAGAACTGCTATTAATGAAAATTTATATTTATTTGATAAGTGAAATCTTTATAACTAACTGATTCGAGAGGAGATAGAGGGAGGAGAGGTATGGGAGGGGAAAAGTGGGGTATAGAGAGAGAGAAGAAGGGATGTTAAATTGGGGTGGAACTTTTAGAGGGAGGGTGGGAAGGAAAGAGAATAAATTTTTCTAGTATGATATCATAAAAAAATTATTGCCGTTTTTTTTATTATTTTTGTTATTCATTTTTTTTATAATTATTCAATTATTTTGTACTACTTATTTTATAATCATCGTTACTATTATAATTATTATATATTATTATCTGACTATTATTATTATTATTATTTATTATTATTATTATTTTTTTCCATATTTAAAACTTTCCTTATATACATTATAATATAATATTAAATTATATATATATATATATATTATGTATATAATATGTATATATATATATATTAAATTATATAATTTTTATATATTTAATATATATTAAATTAATATATTTATATAGTTATATATAATTAATATATATAATATATATATAATATATATTTGATATAGTTATATATATAATGATATATATTATAATATATATTAATATATATGGTCCAGCGTCTGGTATAAAAGCCTGTCATATTGTTCTTAAAGAACTATTAATGCTAAACCAGTATATAACGGAATAACATTGCTGGAAAGCTTGGACAAGTTTATTGACTAAATACTTTGAAATGATAATATATATAAAAAAAAAAAAAAAAAAAAATAAAAAAAATATATACTCAAAAACTACAATAGCTACATCGAAAAAGGAATACATTTTTGTGAATCCTTGTAAAATTCATAAATATAGAAAAATGTAAAAAAAATATAAAAAATAAAAAAATTATTGTTAATAATTATCGTAATATGATTAGAGAGCCTATTTAGAGACCTTTTATGGGTTACTCGTTAAAATAAATATAGTTTATATATAATTTGCTTTTTTATTTTTACTAAAATACTTACAATATATAGTATATTAATATATATATAATAACAGTATAAATAATGGTAGGAGTCGGGATCTCTCGGCCTTACGCGGGGAATAGGGTAGACAATCCCTACCCCCGGGGAGTAACTCCGGAACCCTCTGCTATGGTATTTGAGTGTCGGCGGGAGTTCTCCGCCCCTCCCCTACGTAGGTTATGGAAAACGTCCTCCCCTATGTTCCCGTCGCTCCGAGCCCCTATGAGTGCCGTATAAAGCAAATCTAACAATAGAAAAGTCTATTATATTAACGAGAAACCATAAAAAGGTCTCTAAATAGGCACCTTCTAATCATATATTTACTAAATTATTAACAATAATTTTTTTTTTATATTTTATTTTATTTAACATTTTCATAAATGCATTTTCATTTGTGTTAAATTTGTTATTTCCCTATTTTACGCTGAGTAATTAGCTATTTGTAATTTGAGAATATTTGTTTTTTTTATTTATTTCTTAATTATTTTTTATTTTTTTTATTTTTTTTTTTTTTTTTACATTTCAGGGCAAAACACTTTGGACCCAAGCAATTTCCAGCAATGTATCATTACCGTTTTTACTTGAGTAGCATTAATTAGATTTTAAGACACTACATATGACGGACTATAACAGACGCTGGCCATATATATATATATTATATATTAATATATATATATTAAAATATTAATTAATAATATTATATAATATTATAAATATATAATATTATATATATATATATATATATAATATTATATATATATATATATATAATATAATATATATATATATATATTATATATATATATTAATTATATTATATTATAATAATATATTATATATTTAGCACCGAATCCGCTCCATCCGATTTCAAATGATGCGCACTAAGCCCCTCATTATTTTTATAAACCATACCCAGCTCTGGAGAAACTGTAATTTGTTGCAGCACCCGTGAATCGGAATCCAACCCTAATATATTAATATTAAATATATATATATATTATATATTAATATATATATATATGATGATATATAATAAAATATATATATATAATATAATATAATACTGATATATATATTAGATAAATTAATATATTAATAATAATATATTATATATATTAGGCCTTTTTGATTTTATTATTAATTACCATAATTTATAATTTTTTCATTATATTTTATATAATGATTACTACAATGTTTATTTATGATATAACAAATAATTTTTTTTATTATAATTAATAATAAAAAAAGATTTTAAAAAATCCGACTTTTTTAAGAGCATCGGTACGTTGGCGTATTAACCTGTTAATAGAATCGTAGATAATTTCAGTAATATTTCTGGATGCAAAAATCTATTTAGAAACCCTGTTAAAACACGATTAAAAAAATAAAGATTATCGCATAATGTAGATTTCTTCATTCTTATTATGAGTTATATTTTTTTATATTTGTGAGTTACTTATTTAGTGTTGAGCATTCGTCGATCCATATATTTTGATTGTGTATTTATTGTGTTTTTTTGTGATTATAAATAGTGGTGTTTATTATCTACTCTGTTCTGTGAAGCATCCTTAGCCTTCTTCTGTTATTCCTAATTGTTAATTTAATTTCTTCCACCTCTCTTTGATAGCTTATTTTTTACATTTAGTCAATCGCTTTAAAGAACACGTATTTTTTAAACTCATTTAATCGCATTTATGTAGGGTTTATTTATTTCTTGTTTGATTATTTATTAACTGCTACTCCTCCTGAATGAAAGCACTGGCCACTAGTGAGTTGTGGTATAACTCATAATATTATTTATATATATATCGTTATATTTTTTAGGGGACAAAATAAATATTTATATAAAATAAGATATAATTTATGTATTATATAGTATTATAAATATTATTTATGTAATTATAAAAATGTCTTATTGCCATTATTATATGAAATATATTTTATAAAAATAAAAAATAATATATAATTATTTGTGAATAATATTTAGGTAGTTATAGTTGGCTTAGGACCTCTCACCAGTTCTGTGTTATGATTAAATTTTGTATAAGTGTACATACACAGTAATCAGTATATTGAAAAATAAAAATCAATAAGGACCGAGCATTTCACATCCTCAAATACAAATTACGCCTTGGTACTGTCTTGAATACAGTTTGTGTGATATCATAGGTTTTATTCCTTGTTTCATTTGATTTCTAAAAATTTCAGTACAAGGTATTCAGAAGTCTTCCCAAACCTAGTTTCTTTTTCATTCTTTTGTAATAATTTACGGAATTGGGTATGACTACTTGGGTCAAATTTTGCACAAAAAAATTTTTTAGGGTATACAAAAAAATAATCTAAAAAACTTATCCATGTATAATAACTGTATCTCCCCGAAAAAAATTTGTAGGAGGAGTTATGACTAATAACATCAAAGCATAGGTTTTCAAAAATGAAAATAACAAAAGAGTGACTACAGACACAGAAAAAAGACAAAAGACGTTTTAGACGTCAGAAAAGGGCTGAGGTTTGATTTTTTTTTAACCACCCAAAATTGCCCTGAAATTTAAGAATTTTTGATAAAAAATGAACGGGAGGTGCTAGGGAAATGGAAAAGAAATTCTCCTTTTGGCATCGCGCGCGTGAGAGCAGGTAAAAACATTATATCTTTGCTCATTTGGCAAGAGAATATGCTTCTTCTTACTTTATATTTTAATTTTAATATGCAAACTTCGCACTAGTTTTTATTCATCATTTAATTTATTCTTAGTAATGTAAACAAACAAACTATGAAAAAAAATAAACAGATTAACGTCAACCATATATACATGAGCAAGAGTATTAATGGAATAATATACCTAGATACAATAATAATAGTGAGAAAAATATGATATTAAAAGTATACTATTTCACTATAAGCTACTATATTAACCCTATATGAGAGACCCCTTATATATAACCTATAATTCAATATAGTGAGAGTAATAATAAATTTATCGGTATATAGAGAGCAGAGAGAATGAGGAGAGAGAGATAGAGAAGAGAGAAGAGAAGAGAGAGAGAGAGAGAGAAGAGAGCACGAGAACACGAGCAGACGATAGAGAAGAGAGAGAGGAGAGAGAGAGAGAGAGAGAGAAGAGAGCACGAGAGAGAAGAGAGAGAGAGAGAGAGAGAGAGAAGAGAGAGAGAGAGAGAGAGAGAGAAGAGAGAGAGAAGAGAGAGAGAGCGCAGAGAGCAACGCACGGGAGAGGGTGACTTAAGCTACTGGGGGAGGCGCGGAACAAGAGAGAGAGAGATAAAAAAAGAATTGACATTATATTAAATGGGTCCGTGTTACAACGGCTCAAGATTGAGCGCACCACCACTCTCTACATTTAAGTGCAATATAGGATATAGTGTGCCCTTAGTGTCCAAATTTTTATCCTCAGATGCACGCCCTCTTTTGCATATATATTAGTATACTACCTATATATTATGAGAGCTCTAAACTAAATGATCTATTACTATATACCCTATATCTATAATTACCATATCATAAAAGGCCTACAGTATCAGCCTAATTATTACGATAATAATATATTATATATATCCATATATAATATAATAAACTTATACCTTATATATATATATCCATTTCATGACTATATTATGAGCGCACATCTATCATCTGTTTTTCCTCACACGCACCCACCTGCATATATATATATACCCTAATACATATTATATATTATATATATTATTATATTATCACATCCTCCAGTAGGAGCCATAGTTATATACACTTTATTTACACATTAATAATTCACTTGGGGTCCCACTATATTTATATATTTATCTTTATTATACGAGGTCTCTCACCCTAATAGCCGGTATATAGTCCCGATATTTTACTACAATCTAGATTAAATAATATAATATACATATAATCATAACTACAATAATCATATATATATATAAAATATATACTATATATATACTAAAATCCTTATTAAGTAATAATTATATATATACTATACGACTTATCATTACCTATATACATGCTACTTTCTACACTATAATAGTATACATCATATCCCTAAATCACCTAATATTATCTAAAGATATATATATCTAAGGATATATAATTATAATATATATTTAACAGTATATTTTGTATTACTTCCCATCTTTTTATCTTACAGAGGTCTATCGCTGAACATTTGCCATATATACTATATATTATCACCGTTCTCTCACATATATACCCCATCAACACAATTCAATCTATATTCCTATATTTAAATATATATTATATATATAATAATACGTATTATCCTTTCAAATGCTGGACGGACCCTATTATTTATTATTTATATATTATACGAATGTGACTTTTGTAAGAAAACAAACCTTCTCGTGCTATACAATATATAAAAATATCGTCTGCTGCGAGAGCAGGAATAACTTTAAGTCGAAATTTTATAGGTAATATCGGTGTGCTGATTTCAAAAATTATACATTAGTTTCCAAGATTGCTCTGTTCTTGAGATACCATGGTGTTCCATATACACTTATATCAAATAACTTTTTAATGAAATATTTCACAGTAATATCGTTTTATTTCTTTTTAGGGGCTTTTTTATATATACTGTTATTTTTTACTTTCCACAACACTACGCAGTTAATCACGAAAGAGAGTCCGTTTTGAATAATCACAGTAATTGGAATGAAGCTAGGAGACCAAGATGAAGTCTTGGGCTGCAACCCATAACACGATTGTACTTTAGATCTATAACTTCCCAATGTTCTGTAAACCGTGTATCGAATATATTCTAGGTCAGCTGAGAGAAAACACACGAATGAAGAAAAGGTTTAAAATTTGATCGCGCCTATGTGTATGGCGCAGCACCTAAAAAACCTACAGTGAACTCGTTATTTTTTGAGTTTGGTTTGATGAAAGAGAGTATCAATCGATCTACAACTAGAGAGAGAGAGAGAGGTTTACACGGATTATAGAATTAGCACACCGACCTGTACAAACACTTCCGACTGTATGTCCACACATGCGCCAGTGTTCACACCCACACTGCCCAGCAACTCTAGAGCTTGTATCATCGATACGACACACATATCCAGGATTGGTATGTGCGAGCACACGTTGCTAGATAGTGGTAGTTTGAATATGAATAAAATATGCTTTCTCAAACAGCAAAACATGTCTCCAGGAAAGAGATACAACACTCACTAGTACGAATATGAGCGTCTCTCAGCAAAGATTCACAGCTTTAAGGCCACCCACAAGAACTAAGTAAAAGCACAGCGTGAGTCTCAAAGCGACGCTGAAGTAAAAATATACTTTTGCGTGCGGACAAAGCACACGTAGTACTCTTCCATATTTCTTGAAGAACAAGACTTAGTAATGAAAGCACCTCTCTGCCACTTTCCTGTGACTCCTACTCCAATGGGCGTCTACCATTAAATACCTCGACCAGAAGACTATCGATTGTTATGGATAGTTCAAGAGAGAGAAGCTTTGAGTGTGTTTAAGAAAAAATGGCAATAGTTATGCATCGATTCCAATAGTCACTCAAATGTCCAAAAGAAGAATTTGAAAATATAAGAATGATTCTATCTGGCAGAAGCTTAGATATAATGACCACCAGTGGTTCTATATGCGTTGATTTTGAAGATGGTCAACATCTCCTTGGGCAGCAAAGCGCGGATATACTAAGTACCTTTGTTTCATATGCTTGTGGGATAAGCGGGCTAAAGAAGACCACTGGGAAAAAGTTGTATGGATGGCTAGGGAAAATATGACTGTAAAGTGCATCAAATATCATTAACGAACCACTGATTTGAAAGGGGAAAAATTATTTTCCACCACTCACATCAAAAATACCTGATGAAGCAATTTGTTAGGGCAATAGATAAGATGGTGAATGTTTCAAATAATTGCAGATTTTTTCACCAGGGTTTGAGTATGGAGAATATCCAAGCTAATCTTTAAACTCCCTTCCTAACCTTCGCCCAAAATCATCAAGGATGACAATTTCCATAAAACTCCATGACTGATATTCGCACAGCACCTGCCTGGAATCAAGTATTCTTCTTTGTTCAGTTCCTTTAACTTTTTGGGCAATCCCATAATATCTATACAACATATGTATGAACTCGTACATGCGACACAATTGGCTTCAAACTTATCTAAAATTGAATGCTAATAAACATACACATTTCAACAACATCACTTACAGTAGTCACTTTAGCCATATCGTCTGTGCCGTCATCAATCTAGCGAGGTTTATATGCGAGGAAACAATGGGAGGTTACACATCAAGATATCAAAAGATAGAACATTATATAATACATCTACCAGACCAGAGAGAGCGAGCGACGATATGAAACTTTTGCCCAAGACTACGTTTGTTTGAGCCAACATTAGCGTCCACATTTGTCCACAAACCGCACACTTACTCCTGATCGTACTTTGTACTTTCAAAACCCCTCCTTTACACAACCCTCCCAGATCTCTCTACCAATCCGCTCAAATTCTTTCCAGATTCACCGCACAAACCCAAATAATTATATATATATATATTATATAAATATATATTATATATATATAATATATATGATTATAGAAGTAAACAAATCAATATAGACAGTATAGTATAGCGATTATGTAATTGCACTTATTGGTGATATTTCAATTGTAGAAGTTGAATTTTGAACTCTATTAGCATATTTATTACTTATACATTATAACATATATAGTATATATTAATCTTTCCAGTGTTTATTTTAATGTGAACACGTATTAACAGTAAAGTCAACTATAACATAATAAATTGTAGTTGTAATATTAATGTATTATATGTGTACCTCATACCTGACCGCTGTATGGTCAATAAGACTAAGAGCTCAAAATCTAAGGAAAAATCAAGGTAAAGGATCAATATTCGGTAATAGAGGGTCAAACTAAGATTAATCGGATCATATTAAATATATGAACCTTACAATGTATTTGCCGCAAAATTCTTTGAGTTCTCAGTTGTATAAATCGAGTTTTATTATCTTCATTGTTACTTATATAATACCAATAGTACATAGGTAAAATTAGTTTATTATTTTTATTTAGTTAATTTTTTCACTACAACACCAATGCTATTATCATTATATTTATAGTTAATTACTTTATCACTTTTTCACCTATTATGTATCTTTTATTTGATATTTAGAATTTATAACAAGTATACTTTTTAATTACTACTAATGCAGAAGTTGTAAGATCTAGATGAAATATTATATATTTTATATTAAATTTAATAATATTATAATAATATTAAATATAGTTAATATAAATAATAATTATAATAATATTATTAATAATATATATATATAATATATATTATATATAATAATATAATATATAATTATATATATAATATATAATATTATCGTATATATATATAACTTAAATATATTTAATATATATAATATTATAATATACATATATAATATATATATATATATATATAATAATTATTATAAATATATATATATATATTAATAAATATATATATATGATAATCAGTTCTGTGATGTTTATGAAAAGAAGTTTTGAAACCCACCGAAGTAACCCCGCCAAAACCAAATGAAGCATATATTGTTAGCAGTGCCCAAAGTAAGTTATGTTGGATGTGCTTAAGTAGGAAGTAAAGAAAATGTTAACAGTGAGTGTTGGAATGAAGAAGTGGTGATTGCAAGCGGTTAAAAGTAAAAAGAAAAGCGTGGTTGAAATGTTACAAGAGGCGAATGATGAGTTTTCAAAGAAAGATGTTTTGAAAAGAATATAAGGAGGAAAAAAAGAAAGACTAAAAAGTGCATTACGTAGGAGAAAAAAAGAGGTAAATAACAAGTTTGGGAAGGGAACAAATGAGAAGAAAGGGAATAGGAAGCTCTTCTGGAAGAAAAGGCGAAAGGCTAAGAATGAAGAATAATAAAGGGGACCGCTTTAAAAATATATGAATATGGATTGGTGCTTTGTTAAACTGAATGAAATGGAAAGTGGAGGGGAGTGTGAAAAAGAACACTTCGAGATCCTTTGTAAAATATTTATATCAGTAATGAAGAGGTGGGATAAGTGAAAGTGTGTGGTGGGTTTGATGGTGGCAAGAAGGAATATAGGTATTTTGGGGATGAGGCAATGGAGCCAAGGAGGAGGTAAATGGGTAGAAGTGAAAAAAGTTTGAACAAAGAAATGGTAAATCCCTGGCAGGTAATAGAATGATATTACTGGTAAAATGATCAAGGAAGGAGGGCGAGATGGTGATTTGATTGGATTTGTGGAAGTTGTTGTAATAAAGTGTTTTTTTGGAGGTAAATAGTTCGAGAATTGGAGGAGAACAGTAATAGTTACCTTTATGAAAGGGTAAGGGAGATAAGGGGAAAACTGTAGGAAATTATAGGGGAATCGTTTTTAGTTTTATCGAGTGGTCCGGGAAGATATATTGCTGGTATTTAAGTAAGAAAAGAGTGCGGTCGGAGTGAACTGAAGGGAACTGGATAGGTGAAAGAACAAGTTGCGCCCTTAGGAGTGGTAGAGGATGTTTGTATCACAATATTTATTTATATTTGAAATAAAAGTACTGAGAAAAAATTGAGGATTTCCAGTTTTTACTAGAAGTGGTTATTTAGGTATTTTATGTCATGCGCAAAGCGATCATAGGATTTATAAGGAAACTCCTATGGGCAGGTGTTCGTAATATATGGTTTTGGTGGTAGGCCCTTGATGGAAAATCCAAAAGTTGAGTATGACGATACGTGAAAGCGTGTTGTAAGAATGAAAATGTGTCAAAAGCTGATTGCGTTTAATAACTAATATCGGAGTGAGGAGGATTGATTCCCCTTGGTTATTCAAATTTGGTTATATGGATGGGGTATGAAAAAGGAATTTCGATGATTGGGGTGGCCAGGAAACTGGGGTTGTTAGAAATATGATGGGGGAATGAGGCGAAGTTGGGAGTTTTGCCCTACCTATTTATTAATGCCGGAAAATGATTTGGTTTTGTGTGGTGAAATCTGAAGAGAGTTGAGAGGATTCGAAAAGGGAGAGATTTATCAGGGTGTGTAAAAAGAGGAGTTTGGTTTTTTTGAAAGTAAACGTAGATTAAGAGTAAAGTTATGGTGTGGAAAATGTTGGAGGACATCACCCTCGGTGGAAGTTATGTTTTGACTGGGTGAGCAGCTGGAACATAGATTGTCCTGGAGTTTAATTATTTTATAGGAATATTGGTTGGATGAAAAGGGAAAAACGATGATCAGAGTGGTAGGAAAAAGTTGGTGAATGGCAAGGGAAGTCTGTAACAATTAAATCATTGGTGTTTAATGAAGGGACCTTAAGTCCTTGAGTGCCGGCTAGGGTCCCTACCATAAAGGGGGTATTTTTGTTTACCTGTGGTTGATGGTTATATAGTTGAAGACTATGGTCTGGAATAAGAAGTTCAGTATTGATCTTAAAGTTCAATGTGTTTCCAGATGGACCAATCTTAGGGGCGTTGTTAGGTGTTGAGAAGAATTGAACAAAATGAGGATTAAACAGATCAAAAAAGTCTTTCAAGCTGAATATAAGGGATAAAATGAGAGAAATTAGAATAGAAACTGTACGTAATGATATGAGCATTGAATTTTAAGTGAGGGAGGGTTGGATGTCTGAGTTGCTTGGCTAATGCTCGGGTAATTGTTTTATTTTTCAAACGCACAGATAAGACTGATCGATTAAAAAGGTGGATTGAGGTCAGTAAAAACGAGATGTCTGAAGGAGATAAAGATGTGAGTTTGCAGAGGCAAGACGAAAGGTGCATAGCAAGGGTGAATGGCGGAGTTTTGTGAGGGGTTTACTGGTTGGTGGCCCAAACCTGGGCCAGGGGAATAAAACACTTTTAAATCTGCATGCTATAACATCCGGCATTGCGCGGTGGCGATCCGTGACGCTCAAGGGGTAGATTTTCTGAGCCTCGACGAGTTTCTCAACTAAATATTTTTTCGACTTGTTGGTCCCATATTCTCCTATACTTTTCTTTTCCGAACCGCCTTGTCCACGGCACCTTACTCCCAGTCCTTGGGTAAAAAAGGAAAGATAAATATAGGAAGGAAATATATGAGTATATATATATATACCCCGTAAATATATATAGTATTTATATATATATATATATATGTAATATATATTATATATATATATATTATATATAATATATATAATATTATAATTATAGATATAATTTAATATTATTAAATATATATATATATAATAATATTAATATATTATATATATATATATATTATATAAGATTATATTATACACAAATTATGCCATAAATATACATATTTTGCTTTCATATAAATAAGTCCCAATCATATAATATTATAATATAATATTATAATTATTATGAGCAAGGAAAGTTAAACATGACTTACAGGAAGAGGTGAGGTTCCTTTTCTAGGTGCAGGTGGCAGAGAAACCACTGGTGGAGATTTAGAAGATCCAGCAACCACTGTATCTATGACACCAGTGCTTTCAATATTTTGTGAAGACATGGTATTCAAGGAAACTCCTGATGATACCACATCTGAAGATGGCATCAGCGAAGCAGAATTCACTTTCAGCAAGAGAGACAAAGCAGCACTTTTTAAGTCCTAAATAAAAAATAAATAAATGAATAGTAAAAAATTACATATCAGAAGTAATTAAAAAAAATAACTTTAAAAAATTATGTAATTGAATTTGTTTCACTTCTTTACAGGGTTTTAAGTATGATGCCTCAGAACCCTAAGTGATACCTAACCTACGTCACATTTTTTAGTGATAAATAAACATAATTAAAGGAACCGACCCACCTGACATCAAACTGAGATACTGAACTTCAAAGTTTAAGCTAAAAATACAAATGCATGGATGAGGGGTGGGTTCAAGCAATTTTAATTCCTATGGTAACATGACAAAAGTTATGTGGTGTCTATTATGCAAAAACTTATTTTTTTTTACTATTTACACCACACTCTGGTAACATTTCTCTTAAAATTTTAATTTTGTTGGATAGTTCCATTTTGCATAATTAGGGCCAAATATGAAATAAAACTTTTATCCGAAGATCTAATAGTGTCACATAAAAGTCATTAATTCAGGGACATATCCTGGTCCCATGGAACAGTGTGCTGCACATTGAGATTGCTATTATAACTCATGAACCTGTGTATATATATATATATATATATGACTATCTGTTCAACCTAATATGATAATCAGTATATATTATATATAATATTATATATATATATAATATATATAATATTATTATATATATATAATTATATATTATAGTATATATATTAATATATAATATTATATATATAATATAATATATATAATATATATATATATATATATATATATATTATATATTATTATATATATATGGTTAGTTTTAATGTTAGTTATTAGTTAGTTAGTAGTTGTTAGTAGTAATTGTTAAATTGCATTTCAATGAAACTTTTAAGATTTAAAGGAATTTATATTTTGGTGTTGAACCGCACAAATTGTGGGGGCAACCTGGCCGGATTCGCAGAGGGGTTTATTATAACCTACCGTCAAGATGGGGACCGAATGTTTTTTTGTTGAAGAAATATCTCGGCAACTGGTTCCTATTGGCTTCATTCCATCACACTTTTCATGATGCGGATCCTCATTTGCACGTCCAGGAGAGCTGAAGGATTCGGGAGTGAGCAGGTTCATTGTTACCGGCTGTGTGAGTAGTAATAATAATAATAAATAATAATAAATAATAATAATTAATATTAATAATAATAATAATAATTAGAACTGTCAGTCATCTTACCAGCAACGTTCCTTACTTTATTATTATTATTATTATTATTATTATTATTATTATTATTATTATTATTATTATTTATTTTATTATTATTATTATTATTATTATTATTATTATTATTCTTATTCTTATTATTATTATTATTCAATCGCTCTTTTAGGTGACATCCTCTCTCACTTCAATTTCCCATGGGGTGCCTCTAGGTTCTATTTTGGGGCCGCTATTCTTTAATACATATACAAATGATTTTCAAAATTGTCACAATTCCATACATTGCAAGAACTCTGCAATCAATTACAACTTGCAATTTTAATATTGAACCGTTGTCAGCAAGGAAAGTGTGTCACTAATCGAAAAGTTATTATAAGAAAATCATATTCAATGGTAGGACCAAATAAACTCTCACTAAACCTACATAAAACAACATATTACATAGTAATGAAAAATCAAATTCAAATATTCAGTCAAATGTTAGAGCAAAATATATATAATCATAAATCAGTCAACATCTCAAAGAAAAGCTCTCTTTCAAAGAACACATCAATATTCCTGTTAACATACTATGCATTCCTTAAGAAATTTTGTTCGAAATTGTATCTTTAAAAATCTTTATTAAAGTCTTCTCCATCCTCACCTACTCTATTGTATATCGTTATGGGGTTGAGCAAAGTGAGTATACTTGTTACAACCTTTAGTAACCATGCCGAAAAAAATAATTCGTGTATTGTCAGGGTCTCAAATTTACTGTGAACATACAATCCCACTTCTCAAACAGTAATCTATACTAAAACTTCAAGATATCTATACGCTTAGAGTTAGTCACATCTTCAAAGTCATAAATAGAACTGTAATTGAACATTTGACTACCATAATTATGCAGAATCAAACTGTAAGAAAAAACAATCTCCGTGGCACAAATTCCCTTGCACTAGACAAGGCAAAATGCATCCTAACCATATCTCGAGAGGGCAATCTCATACAAGGGTATCGATAAGTGGAATAACTTCCCTAAAAATTTTCAGGAATCACCCACCTTCGGGTCCTATGTAAAAGTATTAAATATTACCTACTCGTAAAATACTTAAAAGCACATACCTATCTTCCAAGTTTCATTATTAATATTATTATTAGTCATTGTTGTTATTATTTATTGGTAGATGTAATAGTATTAATGGTTATTGTTCCAATTATTATTGATAATGATGATTATTAAATATTATTATTACTATTATTATTGTAGTAGTAGTAGTATTTATTATTGTTACGTATCACTATTATCAATGTTTTTATATAATGATTGTTTATTATTATTATTATTATTATTATTATTATTATTATTATTATTATTATTATTATTATTATTATTAAGCATGCATATGTATATAATATATTAATTTGTATATAAATAAAATAAATTAGATGAAACATGGGCTGGTAGGATGTACGTGTCACCTCAGCAGCCCATTTCAATTAAATATATTAATAATATTTTGCAATTTTATAAATTAATTTTTTTTTTTTTTTAACGAAATAAATATTTTTTAATTTTTTTATTATTTCATTTATGCTCCCTTCCTTGCCACTAGATGTGGGGTAAGGTGCATACCATGCACGGAAATAGGATAAGTTAAGTATTAGAGCATTCCGTAAATAGAAAGGAAAAGGCCAGCCCCCTCCCCCATGGTCGCCACCAGTCGAGGCATCATTAGCATTTCCTAGATCAAGAACAAGTTGGTGGCATGCCAATTACTACCACTGTCCTTTTAGTCGCCTCTTACAACACGCAAAATATACGCTGTGGAATTCTTTCTCCCCAAAGAGGGGAGAACATTATTATTATTATTATTATTATTATTATTATTATTATTATTATTATTATTATTATTATTATTATTTTATATTATTATTATTATTATTATTATTATTATTATATTATTATTATTTATTATTTTATTTCTATTTTTTATTATTATTATTATTCATAAGACCTACAGTTTATAAAAAGAGGTTCAAATAAAACATTTATTACTGATAATAATAATAATAATAATGAATAATATACAAATAATACAAAATTATATAATAATAATTAATAATAATAATAATAATAATAATAATAATAATAATAATAATAATAATAATAATAATAATAATCTATTTAAAATCAAAATTTATCACCTGATTTGAAGAAACGCATTCTACTGAGTTTGTAACTGTTGGACTTGACAGGCTAGGAATTGGAGTGGAGTCACTCAAGGCACATGGCAACGAGGATATAACTCCAACAGGCACACAAGCTGACGAAGGCAAAGATCTAACGATATCTTCAGACACAGGGTTAGAATTTGAAGGACTAGATGTGAACGCTACAAGATTATCTAATGAAGAATCATCGTTGTCTAACATATTTTTGCCTTTAGAAGTGTCCAGTTCATTTAGTGTGGCGCTTAGATTAATACTCAAATCCGTCAAACCATCTTTAAGCACTGAAATATTTAACGATAACAATTCTTAAGGTTTCAACTGACACTTTATATCTGCAACTTGAGCATTACGACAAATCTAACCTTATTAGGAAATGCTAGGTTATGTTAAGTTACATTAAGCTTAATTCGCAAAACAAGATAATTCAACTTCTTAACTCACCTACAGAATCATCGGAAATGCTTAATCTATGATTGGAGGAAGTTACTCCTGTTGCATTATACGAAGAAGGAGGAAACATTGGCTGGAAACGAATACTGACGTCTTGAAGTGATTTCGTGTTCATAAAAATACACTTCACTACTAATCCTTCCACTATATCATCTGTGTCATCGTCGTCAACATCTTCGTCATCATCTTTTGTTAAGAAATAAAATGTTTACGAAATTAGTCAATGTAATAACAGTAAAACCAGCCTAATTATATACTTATCTCCTGATCATGATAAGAATTAATGATAAATTTATTTTTAAGATTAATATTTTCTAACAATATATTCTTGCAATCATTAAAAAAAAAATTGCAATTAATAATGAGTAATTCTCCATCTCACTTTCCTAATATGGATAACAAATATAAAAATAGTAAAAATAACTAAAAAAAAAACAACTATAAAAACAATAACATATAAAAAGCTATTTTAACCACTTTAAATTCTAAAAACGTTTATAACCTTGTTATAATTCAAAATCAATATTCAATAATTATCATAAATACTAATGGTTAGAAGAGAAACAAAAAAAGCAGGCAGGGAAAATAAGAATTTAAAAAAAAAGGTAGTCTGAATTTTTACAGGGTAAATAAGTCAACATAAATTGCGAGTTACGAGTATATTTCATTAACAGCATACCAGTACTCTATTTCCAAAACATACTAACATTTAATCAAATCTGAAACTTTAATATCCCAATTTTAATGTGGATGTCTTACTTTAAAATATCATAGGGACATTATAAGCTTTACTATTTTGACCAATGGACAATGAAAAATTCCTGTATGAAGTTGACTAAAGATACATTTTTTGAACATGATGATGTCGTAAGCTTTACTATTTTGAGCTGTGAATGATGAAAAATCCCTATACGAAGTTGCCCAAAGATACCTTTATGTATATGATGAGTTTTAACTCAAGCAAGATAAGAGAGAAAATTTACAAATTTACCTTTATCTTCATCAAGACAACTAACAGCAGGATGTTCATGTTTCCAGCGTTTATATGGCTTCCACTCGGCATCTGTAATTGTGAAAAACATTGCTGGGTACTGTATAGGAAGTTCTGTGATTGATATAATTCGCGCCACACCAGCTTTCACCACGTTATGAGATAATGACCCATTTGTATCTCCATTACTTAAAGACTCGACGAACGGAGCACTTTCTTGACTTATAATTAGCACATACAAAACCTGAAAGTTTTTTTAATTAGCACATACAGAACCTGAAAGTTTGATTACACACATCAAATCCCGGAAAGTATAGGACAAAATAAAATTTAAACCGCAAAACAAAAACTGTTAGAAACTCTCTAACTGAAATAGTAATTGATCAAAAATATGATTTGTGAATAAAATAAAAAAATTATTAAATCAAACTAATAAAACAAACCTTAAATTTATTTGTAAAAAATACACCTAAGTAAATGACCATTACAATGAACGTAAATATTTATCATCTAGGTTAATAAAGATGCAAACCTAAGTAATTTCAAAATAATAATAATTTGCGTTCATATCCACACTCATCCTCCAGACATCATCTTACAAACACCACACTTATATCCACATTTCTAGACAACATCCTACATTCCTATCCCTTATATACCTATGTGTGGGGGAGAAAGATTGCCCACAGCGTATAATCTGCGAGTCGTAGAAGGTGACTAAAGGGACGGTGGTAGTTGGGTTGGCTGCCCACTACCACTTATCTTTTGCCAGGAATGCTAATGCATGTATGGAGCATGATCGTTGTAAGCGACCTTCTATCTTTCGGCGAAAATGTATGAATCGTATGGGTACATGGAATGGTCAGAGGAATAAATGTTGAGGAGAAGAGAGGTGATGATGTATTTTAGAAAGGCGAAAATTTGATTTGCGTCCGCTGTGGACTGAAACAAAGAGAAAGGAAATGGTGAAAAAATGAGTGGTGTGGCGAGAAATGTGTGTGTGCTGGTGTGGAAGGAATGAGGGGAGAGAGAGAGAGAAGAGTTGCAATTCTGATGAGTGACCTGTGTGTGTGAGGATTGGCTGACTTATTTGTGTGAGTACTAGAATTTCTAATGGTTAAATTTAAGTTTGAAAAGCCAAGGCTATGGCGGGGTTTGTGACAGATTATACATCCTTTGAGGGTAATGTAGAAGGAGAGTGCTATTTCTGGGGATAATCTGAATGATGTTTTGGATATGGTGGAGTAGGAGCTTCAGATTGATTGTTGGGTCTAAATGGTTAGAAAGGTGATCAAAAAAGGATGGTAATAACAGGTGGATTTGGGGTATCGGGGAGAAGAAAATGAAGAATAATGTTGGAGAGAGTTGATTTCTGTGAGGAGAGAGATGTTGGTGGTAAGTTAATACTATTTAATATGCGAGGTAATACATAAGTATATATACTAGAGTTGGTGTAGGTAGAGGATGGTATCGAAGTGGAACTAACTTGATTTTGATTTTTTGTGTTGGTGAAGAATATTGAAGTATGTGTTTGATGTTTAAATCAGTTGGAGGGGGTTTAGGAATGGGGATTATCGGATCATTTATGTTGTTTTATGTGTAATGTAAAATTAAGTTGAGGTCTTGGATGGAGAGGAAAAGGTGATACGGAGGAAGTAGGTAGGAAATTAAGTGGAAAAGTCTAAGTGAAAACAAACAGAGATAAGTAAAAGATAAGTATTTAGAAGGAGACCCTTGCAAATTAAAATCATTTGAAGTTGAACAAGTTGAAACTGAACAAATTTCTGGAAAACCAAATGTAGGAAAGACGTTTATTGAATGTGTACAAAAGAAAGTATAGGGATGTGCAAATTGAAGAAGTAAGAGAGTTAACAGTGAGTGGTGAATGAAGAGGTGTGAAAGTGTTAAAAGTAAAAAAGAAGCGTGGTTAAGTATGTACTAAAAGCACATGATGAGATTTCAAAAGGAAGATGGTTAAATGTATATAAGGAGGAAAAGAAGAGAATTTATACTAAAAGATGCATACGGTGAGAGAAGCGAAAAAAAAGAGGTAATTGGAACAGTGTGTGGAGGAGGTGAGATAGGGATGCTTACAAGGGCGATAAATAAGAAGCTCTTCTGGAAGAAAGCGCGAGAAGAATTAAGCAAGTGGAGAATAACGGGGAAATTATAGAATAATGGAATCGGGATGATGCTTCGTAACTGATGAAGTGGAATGTGAGCCTGCGGAGTGTGTAGAGGAACATGTTCGAAAATCTTGCATACCATTGGCAGGTAAATTGAAGAGTGTAAGGATGAAGTGATGAGTTGTGGGTTTGATGTTGCAAGAAGGAATAGTTATTGGGATGAGGTCATTAGTAAGGAGAGGTAATGTGTAGAGTGAGAAAGTTGAAAGAATGGTAAATCTGCAGGTATAGATGTTGATTAGATTTGGAAGTGAAATGATCAAAAACAGAGGCGATATGGTGATGGAGGTAGAAGATTTGAAAAATTGTGTAAACCAAAGCGTTTAAAGAGGGTAAGTTCCGAGGAATTGGAGGAGAGCAGTAATAGTACCCTTATATAAGGGTAATTGTAGGAATTATAGTTGAATTAGTTTACTGAGTGCTGTAGGGAAGATATATGCTTCGGTATTTTAATAGAAAGAGTGTCTTGTCGATGTGACTGATTGGTGAGGAACAAGGTGCGTTTAGAAGTGGTAGAGGATGTGTGGATCAAATCTTTACATTGAAACAAATGATTGAGAAAATGAGAGAAGAAGAAATTATTTTTAGGTTTTATGGATTTGCAACAGGCGTATGATAGGATTAATAGGCAAGCTCTATGGGAGGTGTTAGTGGTGAGTGAGGAATTGAAAAATGGTAAATAATTAATAGATAAATATTATGATTAATAACAAATAACCGTATGCCAAGTTTTTTGGGGTGAGAAGACTAAGATAGAAAAGATAGAAAAAGATAAAGACGGAAATATAGTAGTAGTCATGATCAGAAAAGACAATGAAGAGATACTTATTTTAATTTGTATACAGAAAAACTTAAAATGTTTATTACTTACTCTACGATAAATATCAGAGAGAATAAGATATCTTGAAGAAGGATCTATAGCTGCTTTCAGGCGAAGGGTCGACGTTTCTAGCTTGGAGTCTGGGGGAGTCTGGAATGATATTTCTTGATTGCAAACCCAGTCTTCACAAGACCAAGTCTTAATTTCGGTGTTGTTGCAAGCACCTGTCACAGCAAACTTCCAAAACTGAACACTGAAACGCAAAGTAGATTGAAATTTATTTAAAGTATCTCAATATTTCAAAATTCTCAAATTAATTTCTGAAAATGAATTGCATATATTAAAATTAATACAAAGTTCTTTGCTTCCATAGCATCTGGGAAATATAACAGGTTTGTCAAGTAGGGTCTAATCGGACTCCACAACCCTGTTTAATGGCAAAAAAATTGTATTTAAATCAACCAAAAAAAATTAAATAAATAAAAAAATTAGTAATATACACAACTGCACTTTTACAAGAACAAAAATAACAAAGACATCGTGTCTTTCATTTTATATTGTACTACCAAGTAAAGAAGGATATACATCCAATGATGAAACAACACAACGAACTACAAAAACAATACATAGCAAACTATTCCAACAACATAAAACAACACACTATTGTGAAAAAATAACGTAATAAACATTATTACTTAAAAAAACAAATTTCAGTTCTATCCCTTAAACATTAGTAAATATATATCATTATATAAATATTTTTCATAAAAAAGTGAGGCTATCATTTTGAAATGGTGAAATTACACGAGGTCTAATATTTCATAAAATATATGGAAATAAATCACAACATATTAAAGCAAATTTGGTCTTTGGAAACTAGATAAACTATCATACTTTACAAAGAGAAAATCTATAAATGTTTCATTGATTAGCTAAAAAATGTTTATATACATCTTGTATCACATAAAAATAACTAGAGTGACGGTTGGAAATTCAATATATTACAGGGATTTGTTTGGAAATTCAAATAAAGTTTACAAATTAATCAAGGAAGGTAAAAAAAAACACTATGTCATACTGGTGATATTTCAAAGAAAAATTACCTCTTCAGTGATTTCTAATCCACTAGTATATGAAAAAGCAAAAGGATTCCTGGATATAGTAAACCTTATATTCCAAAGTTAAAACTGATTACACTAATTACGAAACTGATTAACCTATTTCAAAGCAAAAGACAACAGATACAGAAACCACTAATTGTGCTACTGAAATAGAGAAAAGACAAAAAATCTCTTTTACTTACTCAGGCGATGGATTTTTGTGATTGTCAAGGAAGAAAAGGCAAGATAATGGTTTTCCATCATGAGGTTTCCACTGATGAAGACAACGCGGAGAGTTTTCACCCGAGCTACTCATGTTAACCTGAAAATTATATCTTATCACTGATAATACAAATTAACATACGTAATATGCAAAAGTTTTCAAAGCTCAATAATTTTTGATAATTTTGAGAGCTATGAGCATTATTTTAATCACAAAGGTACAGTAATTTCAAACTCGGAAATTTTCTGAATGAAATGTATTCCATACAGTTTATCAACAAAAGAATTTATAAATATTAGTAAAAACAATATAAAAAAATAATTTTATACTTTAAATATATAATAGAAGTTTCAAACCTGAAAGAACTTGACATATCCATCAAGAGAAGCAGTAGCCAGCGCCGTTCCATCAGGACTGAAAGCCGCATCTGAAATTGGCGCTGAATGCTTTTCCATGACTTGGTGACCATTGCCATCCTGTATGTCACACCTGTCGATAATTCCTGTTCCATGAGTGTTGATAACTGTCGCTACATGCCATATTTCAGCCTGCAAAAATAAGACACATACGCATTATATTTCACTTTATTAAGTGTGCTTATATGCATACAAAGGTGTCAGAACCACACAAAATAAAAATATAAAAATTTGTGTGATTTTCATACATAATATTCAAAAAATTCATTCAAAACCATTTTTAAATTATATAATTCATAGAAACACAACCAAATTATTTCACCCCAATTTAATATTGTCAATTATTTGAATAATCAGATTTATTGAGTCTATGGACTTAGTCTTGAACCATGGCGAAAGCTGTAATTGAAGTAGAATCGAGGTCAAAATCGACTAAATGAGGAGGAATCACAAAGTCAAAGTGGGAACATGTTTAACTGATAGCCTTGGCTTTAAAACTACATTGAAGCACTTTAATTTAAATAAATAGGAAAATAAAGCATTATATTTTAATCTCTCAAGCTTTTCAATGAATTTTTTTAGAAATTATTATTATTATTATTATTATTATTATTATTATTATTATTATTATTATTATTATTATTATTTATATTATTATTATAATTATAATTTATCCACCTTACCTTTTCTCCCAATGACTGGGGAGGTTAAAGTGCGTACAGTGACACGAAATAGGAAAAGTAGTGGGAAGAATATTGACACCAAGTCGCAAAAAGAAAAAGCCCAGTCTTACCAGCCCCATTATACCTATTAGTGAGAGCTCGTCAGCAGTCAGAACAACCGACCGAGCTTCACGGGCACTGCCACAACCCTCCTATGGCATCTCGTCGTTCATTCCCCTTGGCCCAGGTGGGCCACAACCATACACCACTCACAAACCCCACCGTCATTCATTCCATTATGCACCTTTTTCTTCTCGGCCTCTGAGCCAAACTCACATCCTTTCTCCTCCTCGCGAGGCATTACTTTACTTACTCAATCCACGTTTTCTTCAGTCTCCCGAGTTCTGTTGGATTCCCAACACAACTCTCCACTATAACTTCTTAACCAACGACTACCATCCATCCTTTCCACATTGACCAAACCATCTCAAACATACGGTACTTTCATTTATTCTCTCATTTTTATCTACCTTTCTTCCCACTCACACAACTCGTCTAATACGTTCATTCCTCATTTTATCAATTCTTCTCCACACCTAACACGCCCCTAAGATTGTCCATCTTGAAAACATTGTACTTTTAGATCTATACCTCTTATTCCAGACCATAGTCTTACTAACTATACATTAAACACAGGTAACAACACAACATACCTTCATGTTAAGACCCTAGCGCACTCAAGACTAAGACCCTTTACACATCCACCAACGATTAATTGCACCAGCCACCTTCCTACCATTCACAACTTTCCTACTACACACTGTATCATCCGTTCCCTTTTCATCCAACAAACATCCTAAATATTTAAACTCAGAAACTTGTTCAAGCTGCTCGCCATCTAACATAACTTCACACCGAGGACTGTCCTCACTCACAACCATAACCTTACTCTTATCAGTTTACTTTTTCAAACCCGTACCTTTTACACACACTGTCAATCTCTTCTACCAATCCTCTTAAAATATCTCTTCAAGATTTACACACAAAACCAAATTATCTGCCACTATAAATAATAATAATAATAAATAATAATAATAATAAATAATAAATAATAATGCAATAAATAATATTATCTCATAATATATAATAATAATAATAATAATAATAATAATAATAATAATAATTTTTATAAGAAGCTTACCAAAGGCCCATTCGTGACAACAATCAAATATGACAAGTTGTCCTCTTCACTTTCATCATCTCCATCATCTTCATCGTCAGCGCCATCATCAGGTATAAAAGGGCACCATATGACGCGTTGATATACAGTATATATATACTATATATACTATATTATTATTATATATATATTAAATATATATATACTTATATAATATAAGAAAATATTTACTATATATGTTGGATCCTAGCGTGGTTGAGTGAAAAGCGGTTTGTTAGTATAAGTGTTGTACACCTGGGGTTGCGTATTTTATCAGGGAGTCGTTGCCATATAAAAGTTAAGAGACCTGCTTAATTCTCATTGTGAACAAATCATTAATTTAAGTATAAGTTTTACATTTCTGTAGTAAATTTATACTTATCACGTTTTCTTATTTATTCTTAATTAATAATTGAATAACTTCATTCATGTACATATATAGCACTGTTATTACTCTCGTTCATAGTCATAGCAGACCAATTTTCTTTATTGACTAGTTAATTCTATATTTAGTTAACCAATGATGTCTAGCACGTACCTCTGTCACTGTCACCTCTCCTTTAATACTCTTGAGCAAAAAAAAGGTGTTTTTTTTATACTGAAAATATACAATGTATAGAATTTATAAATTCTCGGAGATAATATTTATTTAATATTTAATAGACAATGTCTAAAGTATTGTAATATAAAAGTTTAAAGTTAATCCAATTGCGCACAAAATTCTGTAGTGGGATGCAACTGGCGGTTCCGATACTTCTGTTAGATTGCATAGCTGCTTTTTTTGACGAATACATCGTTTCGAATTGACGGCTTTTGCCGTTCTTTTTGTTTGTCAATATTTATTCATATAGTTTTAACAATTTTTTCATTCGTTTCATTTAAATTTTGAGACTATGCATTCATTGATAGAGACTCTGTTGGCAACGATATTGAAATGTGATTAATGATTTTGATCATACGAACAATCATTCCGAGCTATAATGTATATTAAAAATCCAATTGCGATTTATCTACTGATTTTTTTCGATCGGGTCAGTCGTTAATATCAGAAACTGATTTACAAGTTCATGGTTAACACAATTCAGTTCGTAATTCTCCTCTCTATCTTGCAATTATTTCTAAAATTTCTTTTTGGTGGAGGACGTCAAATCCATCACCACCAACGTGATGAGCAATTGCCACAATGTTTGCAGCGTTAAGTAAAGCAGTTCCAAAATCCCTTGAAAATCTGTAATAAATCTGAAGGGTATCCATCATTAAGGCGGCTCTAAACAGTCAATGCGACTCGGTAAAACAGATCAATTGCCTCCTTAACATAATTTACACAGTCTGCAATATTTAGATTTCCTCCAGTTCCATGAATGTTGGCAGTTCGAATCTATTCAGAAAATTAAAAATCCGTGTGAATGTTGTTATCTTTATGTATTTAGCTTTGAAACATCGATTCCCACCTTGATCTAAAGCTTGAAGAAAAGCAATATTGGCTGGAACAAATATACACTTCGACATTTCTCATATGGAGTTTTAAGCCCTTCTGGATGACCGCAAGTGGAGCCATCTGTTACTTTGTAATAATTAATGGTTTCCTTATTTTCAGGTAACTCTTGACTTCTGAACAAAACACTTATGAAACCAGTCTTTAAATAAATCAACGTACCCAGCCTTATTGGATGCTGAAACTGGCAAATAGATTTTTGTTTTTTTCTATCATACAAAGTAGGTTTGCTGACTTATGAAGGAAGCCAGGCTTTATTATTAAGTTGCCAGCTGCATTGCACAAAATAATATTGTCACGCGATCCTTTTCTGCTTTGAAGCCTGTTGTTGTCTTTTTCATTTTTAGAAATGTATTTGCGATCTGGCATTTTTTTTTCCAGAGAAGCCCGGTTTCATCAGCATTGAAAACTTGTTTTGCTATTTATTTGAGCTCTTCATTTAAATTTTCATAATTCCATCCTGAAAGTTCTTGCTGTTTCATTATCTGCGGACGTCGAATTCTCCTGTCGTGCAATAATTTCTTAAAGCAAAATGCTTTTTTGTGAAATTTACCAAGCCAACCCGGCTAATTTATCCTTTTGTCAATTGTCGATTTTTAAACTTTCATATAGAGTAGGAGGCCTTTGTTCTTAACGTTTTTCGTTGCAAGGCACTCGTTTTCGATTTCTTCGAGCCAGATATTTATTTAATGCCAATTCGGTTCAAACCAACGTATCATCTCGCAGACGGCTTCGTCATTTTAGATGCACTTAAAGATCTTTCTAGTATGACTGCGTTTATTATTCTTTTTTTCTTTGTTTTTATTGTTCGAATTGTCGATTCATTTCTCCCCGTATTTACATGAAACAGTTTTATAGAAGAGCCAGCTCTAATTAAATTAAACTTTTTTATTGTAAAGACAATGACGCAAAATCTATTGTTTTTGTTTTTTATAGAATTTGGGTTGTGGTATGTTTCGTTTTTCAAGATGATAAAATATTTCATAAGGATCTAGCATATGTGCTAAAATTTGTTTAATATTTCAGCGAGAGAAGCATAAACAAACGCTATCAGTGCGAGTGCAACGAGTTACAGTAAAAAAGCCTATTGCAGCAGAGGATCTTGTGGACTCTAAAGTTATTCGGTACAGAGAAATTTGCTAAAATGCAAAAACAGATTTAATTTTCTTTATCTATTTTTTTCTTCATTTTTAATTATCATTTTTATAATATTTTTTTTAAATTTTAATTTTATTTGTTGTAATTTTAATTTGTTCTTTTTATCTGTTTACCAACTGCAAGCCAGCGTTCTATTCTATAAAGACCGCGCTTCTTACCGAGGGACGACTGTGTTTTATATAAGTATATTTAGTATTACAGTATATTTTTCAATATAAATAATTATGTGTAAAAATGCAAGCATCTTATATTTGCATAATAATATATGTGTATATATATATATATAGTTATACTGTATATATATTATTATAATATAAAGTACTAATATATAATATATACTATATATAGATATATATTTATGTATATATATAATAATAGAATATTTATATATTAGGTGCATCCTAAAGCATCATGCTTGTAACTTAGAAACTATAACAGCATAACGAAATAAATATCATTTTATAATTCAGGAGACAGTTTTACCGCAGAAATTAAAAAAAATAAAAAAATAAAGCTTTTTAAAAATTAAATTGTTTGAAAATTTGAAAAATATTTAACATGGTTTAGATCAAATATCAATAAAAATATCAAATATTGAGACGACAGGTATGACTTCAATGTTGATTTTTTTATTTTTAAAAACGGACGTATCAACACCCAAGAAGTCAAGAACGGTAGATAGAGTCGGGGTTTTCTGGCCTTAGGGGACGACGGGGGGGACTTTCGTCCCCCTCTGTCCCTCCGTCGGCTCGAACCCCTAAGAAGGAATATAAAGAAAAAATAATAATATTTTCTTGCATGTTATTACAAAGCGACATTTGGCAACTTTTCTCGTCGAGCTGCAGCGCTTTTCAAGGTCTTTTAAGTCAATCAAGCCTGCACTTTTTTACTAAGTATTATATGTCCTTTTTAGATGATATTAAGAATTAAATAATTTTTTTTTTTAATTTCTGCGGTAAAATGTCTCCTGATTAATAAAAATGAAATTTATTTTCGTGTATATGTGTTTCTAGTTTCTGCCTGAACTTTTCGGGATGCCTGCCATATATATAGTATATAATATCATATATATATATATATATATATATACTATAATTATATGATACTAACAATAATAATTATATAGTAAGGTATAACATATATATATATATATATATGTATATATATATATCTTTATGTATAATATTGCGAAAAATAAGATAACTATTCTTTTGAATGTTTTTTTTTTAAATGCTAGTCAATAATTAATCAATCCTTTGGCTGATATTTTATAAATGCTCAGTCTTTTGGGCAGCATTATGAAATGGACAAATGGCGTGGAGAAATGCCCCATTTTATAATGCTGCCCACTGGGCATTTGCCCACCGTACATCAATATATATATAAGAGTATATATTATATATATATATTATATATATATATATATAATACTATATATATTATATATGTATACTTTATATATATATATATATATATATATAATGTAATAGCAACAAAAGTGCGAAATATTATAATTAGTGAGCGTCACTAGCAGAAGCTATTGTTATGTTTTGTCGAATGAAGTGTAGATGAATTCGGTAAATTGAATATAATTAGATTTCATAATTAAATTAAATTAATGCTGTAGATCACTTTGTAAGACTTGTAAAATAAGAATCATTTTTGTATTATCATCAAGAATAGTTCTAATAATCACCTTGTAAATACAGAAGACTAGTTTCAAAAATCTTCTTTCAAAATTCTATCAGTGATAGCAAGCGCGTAGTTATAAACTGCGTAGAAGGAGAAGAAAAGCCTTTTGAAAGTGCAATTAAGATCTACTGAGAAAAACAGAAGAGCACCTTGGCAGAACATTTGAACTCAGGAATAGAGTTTAAAAAGAAAGAAGAGAACATGTATACTGAGGTTATTGTCTTAAGAGAACAAAGAAGAATATGTACTTCAGAGGAGAAAGAAGAAAATACATAACATGTGGTCACTCTTGAGAGAAGATAGAAGTGAAGATATACTGAAGTCACTCTTCTGAAGAGGAAAAAGAGTAAGCATAACTGCCATCACGTTCTTGAGGGAAGAAAGAAGAGAAGACATAATGGAGGTCGCCGTCTTGAGAGAGAGGACAAAGAAAGAGAAGACATACTATGATCACTGTTTTGAGAGGAGAATATAAAGAGAAAACATGTACTGCGATCACTGTCTTGAGAGGAGAGAAGAAAAGTGTATAACGGAGGATTGGACTCCAGTTAGTGAGCTTCACTAACTATAGTATTCCGCACATTTGTTGCTATTATATAATAGTAAAAAACATTTAAATAAATCAGTCTATACACGTTTTTTCTCCTGTTTTTTTATTTCTACCTTCTCATACACTTTTCCTCTTTTTCTCCTTTCTACCTTCTCATCTCTTCTATTTTCAAAATGAATGTAATTATGTTTTTCAACTTTATTTTGCAACTTATAATAAGCCATAAATTGTGAGAGTTCACAAATTTTTGTTGACTTTTTTCCTTTCCTTAAAAGTATTATATAATTGTTCATATTTTATTTAGCCAATTTTGAATGGAAGAGACAGTGTCCAGAAGGTTTTAGACACATTTAAGGATAAAGGAGGACAGTTAGGAGATATTGCCAACCAATATTATGGTTTACTTATTGAAAATTTTGAATGTGATAGATCTATATATACAGCTGTTGAAGTTACCGCAGGAAACAAGTAAGCGTTTTTAGTTGTTTAGTAATTTATTTAAATATCTTTAGTTGATTTATTAATCTTAATTTTTTTCACTTTTTTTAATACGAGTTAATTCAGTTAAAGCAATGATTTTATACCACATGTAATTGATAGCTAATTTTTCAAAAATTGAAAGATAAGTGTTTTTATTTTTTGTTCATAAAGGATTAATTTTCATATTCCAAAAGTGTTTTTATTTTTTGTTCATAAAGAATTAATTTTCATATTCCACTAACGGCTCTAAAACAAGGGACGGCGTTGGCGTGTCAGCTATGTTCTCCAACCATAACCTTTCCCATACCCCCCACCCCTCATGCTTCAATTTTTACTCCAGAATTAATGGCTATAATAACTGCCCTTTCTCGAATTTTATTCCTTAACCAAGACTACCCTTATGTTATTTATTCGCTCAACGCTCTACAGGCCCTCAAATCCCACAATAAAAACACAATGGTATCCACTGTACAACAATTTCTCAGGCTTCTACATTCTCACATGAAACAAATTACTCTGTCGGAACCTCTCTCACGCAGGGGTGACTGACAGGGAGGCCAGTGTGGCCTCCTCCTCTTTCCGTGGTTGTTCTTCTGTGCTTCCCGGATGTCTTTCGACAAGGTCGCCTTCCATCAACTGATTGTTATTTTTCTCCTGCGGGGCTTTCGGTCTTGCTGGCGGGAGTGATCAGCGAGGGACGAAGCTTATGAAAATTTGTAAGGCCGAACAGTGGTAGGTGGTGGTCTCACCAACGAAGTCACTTGCTGGAGGTGATGCTCGCACGCCTTCGCATTGGCCAAAACAGTATCACGCACCGCTACTACATGTCGCGGGATCCTCCTTCCCTCCTGCAAATTTTGTCGTCGCCGCACACAATCGGTTCACCACTTCCTTATTGATTGTCCTCAACTGGACTCCATTCGCCGTCTCCGCTTTCCTGCATTATGGTCCATAACACCTAAAAGGCTATCAGGCCTTATCTGAATCGTCCCACTTCAACGGTAGCTCTATGTTATCTTACCTTCTTGAACTGAAAGTTCTGTTTGATATTTAAATATTCTTCTTAGACATCTATCAAAAGCATTAAACTAGGACCTACCAATAAAGTTGGATTTCCAACCTATCGTGTCCGCTCTTTGTGGGCCGTAATCAGGGTTGGCATGAGTGGGCCCGACCCGAAAAAACCCACCCGGGTTTTTTCAAAAAAGCCCACTTGAAAAAACCCGCTATTTTGCCCACTTGGGTTTTTTCAATTTTTTTTTCAGAATAATTGCATGTAGAAATAGTAAAACAAAAATGAAAATATTAGAAATTATACACTTTTCAATCACAAACATGTTTTATTAAAGCTCATTTTTACTACAGTTATGCACGAATACTTGTATGTATATATAATATATATATATATATATATAATATATATATATATATATATATATATATATATATATTATATATATATATATTTATAAATTTAGAAAATATATTTTCAAAAAAATTTTGCCTTGAAAAAACCCACTATTTTGCCCACTTGGGTTTTTTTCAATTTTTTTTCAGAATAATTGCATGTAAAAATAGTAAAACAAAAATGAAAATATTAGAAGTTATACTCTTTTACTTAGTGAAATATTTATAAACTCATTTTAATTCATTTGTTAAAAGAATATATATATATATATATATATATATATATATATATATACTATATATATATATATTATATATATATATATATATATATATATATATATATATATATATAATCGGTATATATATAATATATAAATAAGAATTAAAATATATAGTAATAATATTCTATATATATATATATATATATATATATATATATATATATATATATATATATATATATATTATGAGCCGTGTCCAAAGTGGACCTGCTAGATTTCTTCGAGATGGTGAGGAGTAACCAGGTTCTTAAGGTTTGTATCATTTCAACAAGTACTCTTCAATTCAACACTTAAAATGAGACGTTGTATAGGCATAAAAAAAACTGTTATCTTTTATGGTTCAGAAATTCTTTTTGTGCAGTGTCATTTTAATTGGTGCATTTAGACAAATTCCTTTTGAGTTTTTGAATGTATCAGATAACAGAATAACATGTTTTCATTGTTGAATGTCTTGCAGCATCGAAAATTAGATGAATCCCTTTTTTCTACATCTGTAAGATCCATACTTTCAACGTTTGTATTAGCACTTGATTCACCTAGATTTGCCAGAATATGACAATTGCTTGCAACATTTTTTCAAACTTTTATTCTTTTCAATTTTATTGCTAATTGTATCCACTGTAAATACTTACATTTTAACTTTTGCTTGGTGGGCCTTAGACATTCAGTCAGTCCATTCATTTCCTACAGTTTTCTCTGGATCCAAGAGTCTTTTGCATTACTGTTATAATCAACTTATTAACTTACAAAATTGAAAACAAACAATTAAATTAATATGAAATTGCAGTTATTGCTGAAAAGGAAAGGAAAAATGAAAAAACCCAATTTTCCCCGGGTTTTTTCGGGTTTTAGATAAAAAACCCAAAAAACCCCGGGCCCACTGGGCTTTTTCAAAAAAAAGTGGGTTTTTTGCCAACCCTGGCCGTAATGGGTCCTTTACTCAAACAAAATCATATTCCACTTGAATATAAAATTATAGTTTAAGGAATGAGTTAGAAATGGAGGAGGGAGGTATAGTTCTTTAATAGCCGACCTATAGCTAAAAACAAAAAATTGAGCTTGGGGGAAAAGTAGATTAGTTGGACAGTGCCCGCTAATAGAAGACAGTGGTGTGAAGCCGTGTAGCTGGACAGTCGCCCGCCAATAGGAGCCAGTGCTGTGAAGCCGTGTAGCTAGAATTTGGCAATTTTAAAATGGAACAGGCCAAAATTTTGCTAGCTCCGCAGCCATTGTAGAAAGAGGAAGAGGTGGAAGAATAAAACAAATGTAATGAATACTGTAGGAGACGTTCTTAGCAAAGGACCAGATGATGTACCTTGAATATGCTATCTTTATACTCAGAGACACATCGCATGAAAATAGTAGTTATTCCAAAAGAAACCTGACCAATTAGACTCCAAATTGCCACAAACATCTGCTCTCTGAAGTTTGCACTTTTCGTCTTTGACTTGAAAGGGCAGGATATAGAAATAAGGAGATAGTCGAAAGTAACCAGAGGAATAAATAGGCATTCCCTATCTGAGGATAATATGGTTTCAGAGATGTTTGGGCAAACAAAACCCGCATTCCACTCATCTTGCACAAGAGCTTTGACATCTTTGTATGACCCATTTGTGCTGATCATTAACACAACCTTGCTAGTTTTCTTTACATTACCTGCCAGTACTGCACAATGATACTCTCTACCCTTTTGTTTGGATGTGATCTTTCTCTTTCAAGAAATATGTTTCTGCTCACCTTAGAAGAAAGGTTTTTTAGTGTATGTGAGAGTAAAACGGTATGTAAAGGAAAAGAAATATAAGGTAACATTTTTAGAAGTTAAGAAAATACCTTATAGAATTGTTTCATCCACAAGATGGTCAGGGATATGCTGTAAGTAGTGAGTTGTACTAGCTGTTGTTGGTCAAGGTTTTTAGGGATAGAGAAGTGAAAAGTATACCGTCATCCAAAGAGATTGACCATTTGTGGTTGAAATTGAAATACCTTAGAATGGTTACTTCATAGAATAGAAAAAGTGAGAGAATGAGCTCCAAGTTAAACTAAATATCGAAGAATTTAAGATAGGGTAGAGAAACTTTAAAATGACAAGGAAATTGGGTTTCGAGTTCAAACTGCCGAGTAAAAAAGTTTGGAAGATTCCAGATAGGTCTTGAGGAACAGGAGATAAGATTAGTGGAAAAAGAATTGCCCTCAGCAGAGTTGATAAAAAAGCATTTATTATTATTATAATAATTTAATAATGAAATTTGAACTAACATTCCCTTAGTCTCTAGTGGCACTATTCTTACTATCACAGACTAAAATCTAGAGCTACAAGAGGTAGTAGTAACGGATGGAAGGCAATGACTGGTTGCTGCTTCTCTAGGTTTAATTAAATGTGCATACGGTTAGTGTGTATAAAGAAAGGAGGAAATGTTTGCTGGCAAGCAAGTAAGCACTTTTAGTGAATCTAGAAGTATAATTGAGATACTTTGTATATGTTAGACACTTGGTGTACAAGTTCCTGAGTGCTGAAGTATGATAAAATATTCATACTCACTACAATACTCCCTATGACCAATGGGTAATCTTTCATGACTGATATAGTGACTCTTATTACAATATTGATAATAAAACCCACTATGGGAAGATGTTCAAAATGTGTATAATTCTTATGAGGAAATAATATGAGTATATTCAAGACTGCAACTTAGGTTTGAAGAGCGCTTCAGACTATTAACATCATAGGCGATTAAATTTACTTTTTGGTTGCCAGTGTCCTCAACACAAAGTTTTTCCCTATAATACTAGTTAGTTCATATTATTAAAATTATAAAATAAATATTCTTAATATCTAAAATCACTTAAACAACTAAAACAGCACTTATATGAAATCAATTATACATTATTTTACTTATCTGCGATATAAGCTTTTCACAAGTGTGGATGCAAATGTCACAACAGATTAAATATATATTTATTTACACTGTATATTTTTTTTTTTTTTTTTTTTTTTTAATGTATTCTAGGCTTTTTCATCATATTGTTGAGTCAGACAAAATTGGAACACAAATTTTGAAAGAGATGAATCGCCAAAAACTACCCGGAGAAGTAACCTTTATGCCTTTAAATAGGTTGTCAGTGAAAGACATTGACTATCCTCAAACCAATGTAAGTGTAGTTATAAGAGTGATATTAATAATTATTATAATTGTTAGAGAATATATGAATAATTGTGTGTGTGTGTATATATATATATATATATATATATATATATATATATATATATATATATATATATATATATATAAATATATTATATATATATATATATATATATATATATAAATGCGATAAATTATAAGTAATTTTATTTTCAGGATGCCATACCAATGGTCAGTAAATTAACCTATTCGGAGCGTTACCACAAAGCTTTGAAATACATATTTGGTAGAACGTTAATATGCAGAAACCTTGAAGTGGCTACGCATCTGGCAAGGTCAACGAGATTGGATTGTGTTACTTTGGATGGTGACCAGGTAATGAATAATTTATTATGACTAATATACACCTGAATATTTAATCAAATTTGTCACATATGTGTAGTTATATTCTCTTTATTACTATTTTTTTTCTTCAGTGAATGCCATTTTTTGTACCTTGAAATAGTTAATATGAAGTAATTTCTCAAAAAATTCAAAGTTAATGAATCATCACTTAAAATTTCCCTTCAAATTCTGTTAAGAAAAGTAGAAGAAAAACATGACGCAAATCGAAAAGAAAGCCCTACCCCCTTTACCTTCCCATCCATACCCTTAGTTGAGAACCCGTTGCAGTCTGAAAAATCCACCCTAAGGCTTCACGAGACTGCGACGGACCCTCACTGTGGTATCTCGTCAATGTGTAGTTCATCCCCCGTGCAAAGCCCACAACCATACCCCCTCAATTCACTCCTGTTATGTAAATTTTTCTCCCCTCTGATAAACTAGCATTCTTCTCCTTCAGGGATTATTTTACTAACTCAATCCACTTTTTCTTTGATCTCTTAGCCGGTTGATTCCCAACACACTCATCACTATACATCCGCTTAACTAACCGGCTATCTTCCATCCTTTCCATATGACGAAACCATCTTGATGTGCTCATTTACACCTTTCTTCACACCACACAACTCCTTAATGCGTCATTCCTCATTTTATCAATTCTTCACACCTAATATGCCCCTAAGGTTGTCCATCTGAACACATTGTACCTTGGATCTATACCTCTTATTTCATACCATAGTTTCACTACTATAAATTAATACAGGTAACAACATATCCTCTTGCAAAACCCTAACGGACTCAAGACTTAATCCACCAAGACATCCACCAAGGATTTAATTGCACCAACCACCTACCTACCATTAACAACTTTCCTACTACACTGCTTCATCCATTCCCTTTTTATTCACTATATATCCTAAATATTTAAACTTAGGTACTATTCCAATTGATTACCACTTAAACATAACTTCACACCGCGAACTCTCCTCACTTACAATCATAACATTCCTCTTATTAACATTTTCTTTCAAACACTCCCTTTTAAACACCCTGCCAAACCCCTTTATCACTCCTCTCGTGCTCTCTCAGATTCGCCACACAAAACCAAATCCATCCTCAGTAACTAAAGCAAGGCACGCGCTCCCACTCTCTTCATTCTCTCATCATTCTAACAACCTCCCTCTAATTCTTTCCTTTACTCTTTCCATAACCCCATCTCATATACAATTAAATAACCAAGGAGACATAGAACATCCCCTGCCTGCACCTCGCTTTAATATTAAACCAAATCACTTTCCACTCCATTTATTCTTACACCCGCTTCACTACCGTCATACACCTTTCATAACTATCCATATACAAATAGAAAAAATAAGGAGACATAACACATCCCTGCCTCACTCCACTATTAATATTAAACCAATCAGTTTCGACTCATTTATTCTTACACACGCTTCACTATCGTCATACATACTTTTGATTCAATTCAGAGGCCTACCACCAACCATATATCACTAACACCTGCCATAGAGCTTTCCCTATTAATCCTATATAACGCTTGTTGCAAAATCCATAAAACCTAAATACAAGTTATTGTTCTACCTCATTTTCTTAATCATTTGTTTCAAAATAAAAATTTGATCCTCACATCCTTTACCACTCCTAAACGCACCTTGTTTTTCACCAATCAGTCCTTCAGTCACGACGCACTCTTTCGATCAAAATACCAGCATATATCTTCCCTACAACCCTCAATAAACTTACCCTTATATATGGGTACTTTTACTGCTCTCCCTCCAATCCCTCGAACTAATAACCCTCCATAAAGCTTTGGGTTACACAACTTCCAATCCAATCATCACTATTCGAATTCCGTTCTTGAATCATTTTCACCAGGTAATTTCATCTATACCTACAGATTTACCATTCTTCAACTTTCCCATTACATCCTCCTTAGTAATGACCTCATCGCCAAAATACCGATTCCTTCTTGCACCATCAAACCCACAGACATTAACTGTCACCTCTTCATTACTGCCAATGTTATACAGATTTTCGAAGTGTATCCTCCACACTCTTCTCACATCCATTTCATCAGTTACGAAAACACCATCCCTATTCATTATTATAAACAGATTCCCATTATTCTCATCTTAACCTTTCGCGCTTCCTTCCAGAAGAACTTCCTATTCCCTTGTAAGTCCCCATTCATTCTCCTTCCAAACTGTTCATTTAACTATTTTTTTTCCTCCTACATATGCACCTTTTAGCATTTATTTTCCTCCCCTACGTATGCACCTTTTAGCATTTCTTTTTTCCTCCTTATATAATTTCAAACATCTTTCTTTTGAAACTTCATCATTGGGTTTTAGATACATTCCCACTCTTCTTTTTTTTTACTTTTACCGCTTGCATCACGCTCTTCATTCCACCACTAACTGGGTTAACATCTTCTTCCTACTTTAGGACACCTACATACTTCTTTGCACTGCTAACATTGCTTCCTTCATTTGTCCCAGATTTGTTCAGTTTTTCACCTTTTTCAGATTCAACTGATTTATTGCGGCGCTCCTATAATAACCTATCGCTTATTAAACTGTTCACTACTTCTCACTCTTAATTTCTACCCTCGACACTTCCTTCCTTATCACCTTCCTCTCCATCCAAGCCCCCACTAACTTAATTTTCATAAAACAACAAATTAATGATCCGATAATCCTATTCCTAACCCCCCTCTCTGATTTAACATCCAACACATACTTCAACATCTTTTTCACCAACACCGAATTAATCATACTTTTCACTTGGATATCATCTCTACCTACACCAACTCTAGTGAACTTATGAATATTCTTGTGTTTAAATAAAGTATTACTTACACACATACTTTTCTCCTCATAAGTCAATCACCTTCCTACCATTCTCCATTTTCACCTGACATGATAACACATGTTATACCACCTTTTTTGATCACCTATCCAACCATTTAGGTTCGCCCAGCAACTATCAATTCTGAAAGCTCCTACTTACCCCATCCCTACTTACCCCATCCAATGCATCATTCAGATTATCCCAGAAAATCGCATTCTCTTCAACCTTACCCTCAGATTGACCATATGTCACAACCACACATACCTTGACCTTTTCAAACTTAAATTTAATCATTAGAATTCTAGTACTCACACACAAAATCTACCAAAGCTCTCTACCACAAGTCACTCTTCAGTATTGCAACTCCTCTTCCCCTCTCATTCCTTTCCACACCACTCATTTTCACCATTTCCTTTCATCTTTGTTTCATTCACGGCTAGAAAATGAAATTTGCCCTTTCCTAATACATCCATCACCTCTCTCCTCTTCTCAACATTTATTCCTCTGACATTCCATGTACCTTCACGATTCCTTCATTTTCGCGAAAGATTGAAGGCTGTTTACGGCGATCACGACCTTCTCCGAGGCCTGCATTAGCATTCGCTTCAAAAGATAAGTGGTGGTGGGCAGCCAACCCAACTTCCACCGTCCCTTAGTCGCCTTCATACAACAAGTAGGACATCGATGTGTGCAATTCTTTCTCCTCCACACATTGGGATATTAGGAGTAGGGATGTCTGTAAGATGTCTAGAAGAAGGATGTGTATATGATATGGGGATAAAAGGTGGTGTCTGTAAGATGTTCTCTGGATGATGAGTGTGTAAAGAATATTAACGCAAAAGAGAAAGGCGATCCTTAGCACTGGAATATATGCCATATGCAAAATGGGAGGTAATTTCATCGCTGCGAGTATGCATATACTCTACTATTAGAGTATAGATCTAAAGTACAATGTGTTCAGATGGACAATCTTAGGGGCGTTTTAGGTGTGAGAAGAATTGATAAAATGAGGAATGAACGTATTAGAGAGTTATGTGATGTGAAGAAAGGGATAAATGAGAGAATAAGTGAAAGTATGTTGAGATGGTTTGGTCATGTGGAAAGGATGGAAGATAGTCGGTTGGTTAAGCGGATGTATAGCGGTGAGTGTGTTGGGAATCGACCGACTGAGAGACTGAAGAAAAAGTGGATTGAGTCAGTAAAGGAATGGCTGAGGAGAGAGATAAGTTTAGCAGAGGCAAGAAGAAAGGTGTATAATAGGAGTGAATGGCGGGTTTTGCGAGGGGGTAAGGTTGTTGCCCACCTGGGCCAAGGATGAACCCCACACTGACGGATACCATAGTGAGGGTCTATCGCGGTCCCGTGAGCTCTAGGGTGGATTTTTTGACTGCGATGAGTTCTCACTAATAGGTATAAAGGGGACGAGTAAGGCTGGGCTTTCTTTTCGACTTTGTCAATTCTTCTACTATTCTGTTTCCGGTGCAAATGTCACTCACCTTACCCCAGTGATTATATATATATATATATAATATATATATATAATATATATATATATATATAATATATTATATATATTATATATATATATATATTCTATATATATATATATATATATATTATATATTATATAATTTTTTCAAGGAATCTAGTAAGGGTTCTCTGACTGGAGGGTATTTCAATACATCAAAGCTCAAGGCTAGAATACAAAAAACCCGGTCAGAACTTCGTGACCAAATTCGCAGTGCTGAAACAGAATTACGAACCCTTCAAGACACACTTAAGAAAACTGAACAAGAGATTAACAAAATAGTTTCAGAAATGCAGAAAACCGAAATCAAGAACAGCAAAGCCAAGTATGTTAAATATTTTTTTTTTTGGGGGGGGGGGAGAGGGAATGTTTATAGTGGAAATTTTGTGAAGGTAAGTGCTTTACTTAATATTTATTTTATTTCTGTGTAGGAATTTGTTTGAGAAAGTGAAAACTGATATTCGTTTAATGAAAGAAGAGTTAGCGAGTATTGAAAGGAATAAGCCTTCAAAGGAAAGGTCTCTTTCGCAACTAAAAGCTAACTTAGAGGCAATGATGGCTACCAAAGAAGGACTCGAGTCAGAACTCCATCAGGATTTGATGGCTACTCTTAGTGTTCAGGTTTGTTTATATGAATAGTGATTGTCATACTATTAATCAATTTGTGAAATTGGTATTATAACTCATTTTACATTGCTAATGCAGGATCAACATGAAGTTGACTCGTTAAATGACGATATTCGTCGTCTTACGCAAGAAAATAAAGAGGCCTTTACCAGAAGAATGAAACTGGAAGCTGACAAGAATAAGTTGGAGAATTTGCTTACTAATAATTTACACAGGAGGAAAGACGAACTTATGCAGGTTTGTTATCGCAGAAATTTCCATACTAATTTGGAAAACATTTTAAAATATTTCGTAACCCAGTTTTGTATAGGCAGTTTTCTTTATTTTTGCTTTTAGGCTTTGCAAGAAATATCTGTAGAGGATAGAAAATTGCAGTTGGAACACAGTCAGAGCGAAATCGTGAGAGTGGAGAAGAGGTTGTCAGAGATGTCAAGTCAGTTTAAAGACGTGGACAAGAAATTGTCCGAATTTCAAAAGAAAGAAAAGGTAAACAAAAATATTTTAGAAATGTGCTTTGATTGTAATGATTAAAAATTCTTGAACGACTCGCACGGACAGACAACTTGTAGAAAGAAATTTCTATTTTTAAATATATTGATTTTTTTTTTTTTAACATTACCTAGGGTATTAAATCCGAATTGGAAAAGGCGAAAGGAAGTGAAAAGGAAATTCTTGAACAGATGGAAGAAGATGCAAAGGATTTAGAAAAAATGGCCTCTCGACAAAATTTGTTGCATCAAAAAATTGAAGAATGTACAAAGAAGATTAGAGACCTTGGATCACTGCCATCTGAAGCTTTTGTTAATACAGGTGAAAAATTAAAATTAAATTTTGGAGAAAGTGAAATGGATGGTAGATTAGTAAAGTAAATTTCTTTAGGTAGACCGTAGGAAATCTTTTTGTTATAAAAATTCGTTATTATTTTTAATAAATTTTTCCCCTTGACAGAACCTGCCTACGAAGCAACTATTTAAAAAGTTAGAAACTTCCAACACAGAATTGAAAAAGTACTCGCATGTAAATAAAAACACATTTTTAATTTATTTATTTTCAGAACGATAGGCTTTTAATTGCGAAGAAAGAAGAAATTGATAGAGGGTAAGGAAACCAGTGTATGTTTACTTATATTTTCCATTCTATCATCATCACCACCACCATCTCTTCCTCCTCCCAAGACTGGGGGTAAGTTGCGTAGCATGCACTGGAAATAGAAAAGCAGTAGAAGAATATGACGCAAGTCGAAAAAGAATGCCCAGCCTTACCGCCCCCTTTATATCTACGTTTAAACGAGAACTCGTCGCAAGTCAGAAAATCCACCCTAGAGCTTTTTGACCGCGACGGACCCTCACCTATGGCATCGTCGTCAATGGTAGAGTTCATCCGCTTGACCCCATGTGGGCCACAAACCATACCTCCTCACAAACTCCGCCAATTCACTTAATAAATTATCATCATTATTATTATTATTATTTCTTTCTTTCTTTCTTTCTCTTATCTGCCCTTCTATTTTCCCAAGGGAGTAAAGGTGGCGTAACCGAGCATCGAAAAAGAAAAAGCAGTAGGAAGAAAATGACATTAAGTCGAAAGAAAGCCGCAGCCTACCGCCCCTCAGTACCATAATTAGTGAGAATCCATCGCAGTCAGAAAATCCACCCTAAAGGGCTTCATCTCTCAGGCGATGGACCCTCACTATGGTAGATCGTCAAGGTAAGGGTTCATCCCTTGGCCAAAGGTGGCCACAACCATACCCCCTCAAACCCCGCCATTCACCTTCTATTATGACCCTTTCTTCTCGCCTCTACCAAACTCAGATTTTCTCTCCTTCAAACATTCGTTTACTGACTCAATCCACTTTTTCTTCGTCTCCCAGCCGTCGGTTCCCACACCTCGCCACTATACATCCGCTGAACCAACGGGCTATCATTCATCCTTTCCATCTGACCAAACCATCTCAACATACTTTCATTTATTCTCTCATTTACCCCTTTCTTCACACCACACCCTCTCCCTAATACTTTCATTCCTCATTATCAAATTCTTCTCACACCTAAGCACATTGAACTTTATTTCTTATTCCAGACCATTGAACTTTAAATCTATATTCTTCTTGATCCAGCCATAGTCTCACTACTATACAATAAACAGGTTAACAACATACCCCTCATGTAGAACCCTAGTGAGCTCAAGACTTAGTCCCTTTACATTTACCAAATATTTAATTGAACTAGTAACCTTTCTAAAACTCATAACTTTCCTACTACACTCTGCATCGTCCGTTCCCTTCTCCATCCAACATATACCCTAAAATATTTTTAAACTCAAACAAATTTCTAAGCTGCTCCTCATCTAACATAACTTCACACTGAGGAGTGTCCACTCACAACCATAACCATACTCTTATCCCGTTTACTTTCAAGCCCTCCTTTACACCCCTGCCAAATCTCTCTACGCAATCCTCTCAAACTCTCTTCAGATTCGCCCACAGCCAAATCATCCGCATATAATAGGTAGGGCACCCTCCACTCATCTCCATTCTCACCATTCTAACACCATTTCCTGCCATCCCCACCTCGAATTCTTCATAACCCCATCCATATACAATTGAATAACCAAGGAGACATAACACAACCCTGTCTTACTCCGCTGTTAATCCTAAACCAAATCCACACATTACACCAAATTTATTCTTAACAACACGCTTCCCATATCGTCATACATACTTTTTGACCGTCCATTCAGAAAGCCTACCAACCAACACCAATATATCAAACACGCTGCCATAAACCTTCCTATTAACTCTATCAATACGCATGTTGCAAATCCATAAAAGACCTAAATACATTTATTCTTCTCTCCTTTCAATTTTCTCAATCATTTGTTTCAATGTAAAGATTTGATCCAACATCTCTACCACTCCTAAACGCACCTTGTTCTTCACCAATCAGTCCTTCAGTCACTCGACGCACTCTTTCGACCAAAATACCAGCATATACCTTCCCTACAACACTCAATAAACTTATTCCCCTTAATTTTCTACAGTTCCCCTTTTCTCAGTAATTAAACCCTTATATAAGGGTACTATTACCGCTCTCCCCTCCAATCCCTTGGAACTATACCCTCTATAAACGCTTTATTACACAACTTCCAAATCCAATCAATCACCATCTCGCCTCCGTTCTTGATCATTTCACAGTAATTTCATCTTACCTGCAGATTTACCATTCTTCAATTTTTTCACTCTACCCATTACCTCCTCCTTACTAATAACCTCATCCCCAAAATAATATTATTATTATTATTATTATTATTATTATTATTATTAACTGCTCTTCATTATATATTTTGCAGGCGCGAGAAAATTGAAGAATTAATGCAGGTGTTAGAATATAGGAAATATGAAGCTATTCAGTTTACTTTTAAGCAAGTGTCAAAGTATTTTAGTGAAGTTTTTAAGAAGCTAGTTCCGAATGGTCACGCGCAACTAGTAATGAAGGTGGATAGAGAAGAAACGGATGAAACTGATGATAAGGAGTCAACCACTGATAATTTCACGGGTGTGGGCATTAAAGTCTCTTTCACTGGTAGAAATGCCGAAATGAGAGAAATGAATCAGTTATCTGGGGGCCAAAAGTCTCTCGTCGCATTGGGGCTTATTTTTGCCATACAAAAATGTGATCCCGCTCCATTTTATCTTTTTGACGAAATTGATCAGGCGCTTGACGCCCAACACAGAAAAGCCGTTGCGGACATGATCCACGAATTGAGTAAAGACGCCCAGTTTATCACGACGACATTCCGGCCAGAACTGCTCGAACATGCAAATAAGTTTTATGGAGTAAAATTCAGAAACAAAGTCTCTCATGTCGAGTGTGTGACTCGCGAAGATGCTTACGACTTCGTGGAAGATGACACGACGCACGGCTAGTTGTTATCCCTCCTTGTATCCCCTCCCCATTTTCTTTCCAAGGTAATTTTTTTTTTCAAAGGATTTATTATTTTAAAATTTTATAGAAATACATATTATATATATTTATTATATATGAATTGAATTTTATAAAAAAAAGGGACCTGAATGCATATATAATTTGTACATATATAGATTTATATTTTTTAATAAAATTCCTAATTAATATTGATGTTTTTTACTCTTCCTTCCTCTTATCTTAGTTTAAAGAAGTGGTAAAAAAAAGAAAAAAGCTTTCTGGCTCATTTTAAAAATGGTCATATTTTTTTTCTTCATTCATCTTGGTTTCAATAGGTTGGCTGTTTTTGTACTTTCTTTCTTTCTTTATTTATCTTCCTCTTTGCCCCAAGACTAAGGGTAAGGTGCGTGTCATGCATCATGAAAGAAAGCGAGTAGAAAGAATATGGACAAAAGTCAGAAAGGAAAAGTCCAGCCTTACCGCCCCTCTGTACCGATTAATTAGTGAGAACTCGTCACAGGACAGAAAAATCCACCAGAAGTTCATGGGGGACCGCGTACGGACACTCACGGTTATGGTAAATCGTCAGTGTAAGGGTTCATCCCTTGGCCCAGGTGGGCCACAACCATACCCCCATATAAAACCCCGCCATTCTCTCCTATCATGCACCTTTATTCTCGCCTCTGCCAAACTCACATTTCTCTCCTTCAGACATTCGTTCACAGACTCAATCCACTTTCTCTTTGGTCTCCCAGCCGGTCGGTTCCCAACACACTCGCCACTAATACATCCGCTTAACCAACCGAACTATCATTCATCCTTTCCACATGACCAAACCCATCTCAAACATACTTTCATTTATATCTCATTTACCCCTTTCTCCCACCACACCTCTAATACGTTTCATTCCTCATTTTATCAAATTTCCTCCACCCTGCTCTTATTCCAGACCATAGTCTCACTACTATTTAAACTTAAATCACCGGTAACAACATATCCCTCATGTAAGTAGGACCCTAGCGCACTCAAGACTGTCCCTTTTACATTCACCAACGATTTAATTGCACCAGGCAACTTCCTGCCATTCACAACTTTCCTACTACACGTTGCATCATCCGTTCCCTTCTCATCCAACACACACCCAAATATTTAAACTGACACTTGTTCCAGCTCGCTCAACCATTTTAACATAACTTCACACTAGGGACTGTGTCTTCACTACAACCATAACCTTACTCTTATCTACGTTTACTTTCTGCCCTCCTTTTACATACCCTGCCAATATCTCTCTACCAATCTTCTTTTTTTCCCAAAAAAAAAAAAAAATCTTTTTTTTTTTCTTTTTTTTTCAGATTCACCACACAGAACAATCATCCGCATATAATAGATAGGGCACCCTCACTCATCTCCATTCTCCATCATTCTAACACCATTTTCCTGCCACCACCAACTCTAATTCTTTCATAATAACCCCATCCCATATACAAATTTTGAATAACCAATAAGACATAACCAACCTGTCTCACTCCGCTATTAATACTTAAACCAATCACTTTTGACCACCATTTATTCTAACACACGCCTCACTATCCTCTATACATACTTTTGATTCCATTGAGAAGCCTACACCAACACCATATATCACTAATACCTGCCATAGAGCTTGCCCTATTATTAATCCTATCATCGCCTGTTGCAAATCCAGTAAAACCTAAATACAATTTATCCTTTTCTTCCTCATTTCTCAATCATTTGTTTCAATGCTAAAAGATTTTGATCCACACATCCCCTCTTACCACTCCTAAACGCACCCTTCGTTCTTTCACCAATCAGTCCTTCAGTGCACTCGACGCACTCTTCCGACCAAAATACCAGACATATATCTTCCCTTACAACACTCAAAACTTATTCCCTTTAAATTTCTAACAGTTCCCCTTATCTCCCGTTCCCTTATATATAAGGGTACTATTACAGCTTTCTTCCAATCCCTCTGGACATATACCCTCCATAAACGCTTTAATACAACCTCCAAATCCAATCCAATCACCATCTCACTCCGTTCTTGATCATTTTCACCAGTAATTTCATTCTATACCTGCAGATTTACCATTTTTCAACTTTCTCACTCTACGCTATTACCTTCTCCTTGCTAATAAACCTCATCCCCAAAATACCTATTCCTTTCTGTGCCACCTCAAACCCACACCACATTCACTATCCCTCTTACATTACTGCCAATATTAATGCAGATTTTCGAAGTTGTTTCTTTCCAACTCCCCTCACATCCTATTCATCAGTTACAAAAGCACCATCGGTATTTCATATTATTCTAAAGGCAGGTTCCCTTATTTCTCGATTCTCTAACCTTTCGCGCTTCCTTTCCAGAAGATCTTCCTATATTCCCTTATAAGTCCCATTCATCCTCCTTCCAAACTGTTATTTACCTCTTGTTTTCTCTCCTACGTATGCACATTTTAGTATTTCTTTTTTCTCCTGTATATAATTCCAAGCATCTTTCTTTTAAAACTTCATCATTGCTTTTAGTACATTTCAACCACGCTTCTTTTTATTTTAACCGGGGGCCTTTTGGGGGGGCCTTTTTTTCCCCCAAAAACCTTCTCATTCACAACTCACTGTGTAACATTCTTACTTTCCTACCTTAGCGGCATCACCATTACTTCTTTGCACTGCTACAATTGCTTCCTTCATTTGCTCCCAATTTGGTTCAGTTTTCAACTTGTTCACATTCAACTGATTTACTGCGAGCGTTCTTACATACTAATCCTTATTACCTTGATTTCACTTAATTCCACTTTTTTAATTTTACCCACTTCCTCCGTAATCACCTTCCTCTCATCCAAGCCCCCACTAACTCAAATTTTCACATAAAACAAACATAATGATTCGATAATTCCCATTCCTAAACCCCATCACTGATAACATCCAACACATACTTCAACATTCATTCTTCATTAACACAAAATCAATCATACTTTTCACTTCTCAGATACCATCTCTACCTACACCGCTCTACTTATTACTTATGGATACTCTTGTGTTTTAAAGAAAGTTAATTACTTACAATACCTTCTCCCTCACAGAAAATCTATCACCTTCTACCCATTTCTTCATTTTCTCCCGACATCCCAAAACTACCTGTGTATACCATCGCTTTTGATCACCTATCCAACCATTCAGGTACCCCAACACTATCAATCTGAAGCTTCTTCTCACCCATCCAAAAACATCATTTAGATCATCCCAAAAAATGTACTCTCTTCAACCGTTCCCTCAGATGGGATCCATTACTCCGTCACAACGCACACAACCTTACCTTTTCAACAAATTTAACATTAGAATTCTGGAACTCACACACACAAAGTTTACCATACAGCTCTATACCACCAAGTCACTCATCAAAATGTGCAATCCTTCCTCTCCCCTCTTCATTCCTTTCCACACCCAGCACAACACATTTCACACCACAAACCACTCATTTTCACGTTTCTTTTCATCTTTGTTTCAGGTCTTAGCGAGCAAATCAAATTTGCCCTTTCTAGAATACATCCATCACCTCTCTTTCTTCTCCTCAACATTGTATTCTCTGACATTCATGTACCCTTATACGATTCATACAATTTCGGCGAAAATTAGACGGCCGTTTACGGAGATCACGACCCATTCCGAGCCTTGCATTAGCATTCCTAGCAAGTGATTAGGAGGTAGTGGGCAAAGCCAACCCAACTACCACCGTCGCTTAGTCGCCTTCTACGACACGCAGGACACGATTATGGGCAATTCTTTCTCCCCCACACCATAGGGGATGATGAGTGACTTAGGGATTGTCTGTTAAGGTCGTTATCTAGATTGGTTGCCTGGAGGGATAAGTGTGTGAAGAATATGGAACCAAAAGGAGAAAGACGCACATTTAAAAATGGGAGTAATTCATCGCTCGAGTATGCGGTACTCTTCCTATATATATATATATATATTTTCTTAATTTATCTTCATCTTTGTTGCATTGGTTGTAGTAGTGACTGAAATCTATTATTTAATATTTACATATTACATATATATATGTATATATATATATATAATATATATATATATATAATATATATTATTTATATATATAATATATATATATATATATATATATATATATATTCATATATATATATATATATATATATATATATATTATATTATATATAATATATATATATATCATATATATATATATTATATATTATATATAGTCAATATAGGTAACCACACGGCCCACAAAGAACACGGACACAGTGTGGTTGATAAAAAACTTCACGGGTGAGATTCCTTGGTATACATCATTTTTAAATGTCAAAGAAAATTTTAATGGCGAAATGAATATTCAGGCAAGAATAAATAAAAACTAAATAATATATAAAAAAACATACTTACATTATAAAATAGTCCTAAATTAACATAAGAAAATCACAATGTAAAGAAAACTCATTTTTTGAAGAAAGAGAAAATAGAGTTACTGCCAAAGTGAGATTGAGATAAGATATGGGATAATCTTTTAGGTGTTATGGACCATAAAGTAGGAAAATGACGACGGCGAATGAGGTCCAGTTTGGGACAATCAATGAATGTAGAGGTGAACAGGTTGCGGGGTATGGCGACGGCAAAATTTGCAGATGGGAGGAGGGTCTCTTGACGTGTAGTGTCCGGTGAGGATATATGGTGTGGCTAATACGGAGGCATGCAAGTATCACTTCGTGTAAGCGCTTTCGTCGATGGGGAGGAAAACCACTCACCAATGCTCGGCTTTATATTTCTAAGTTTCTCTCCCCGCTGATCACTCGTCCAGCACTCTTTCCAATAAGACCGAAAGCCTTGTAGAAGAGCAGGATAGTAATCAGTTGATGGGAGGCGACCTTGTCGAATGGCATCCGGAAGGGTCCTGGAACAGCTCCGAAAAGAATAGGCGGCCATTTTGGCCTCTCTGTCGGCGATTTCATTGCCAGTTACGCCTACATGAGAAGGGGTCCAACATTGTATGATTTGTTTCTTACGGGAGAGGAGGAGCCAAAGAAATTTTTTGTACAGCGGATACCACTGTGTTTTTAAAATAAGGGGTTTTAAGCGCTTGGAGCTCGCTGAGCTAATATGAATAAATGACATAAGAGTGGTCTTGGTTAAGGAATAGAATTCGAGAAAGGGCAATTATTATGACCATTAATTCTGCAGTAAAAATTGAAGCATGAGGGGGAGGGTATGAGAGAGGTTGTGGTCAGGAAAAACAGCAGACGCACCCACACTGCCACTTGTTTTAGAGCCGTCAGTAAACACTGGAGTAAATTCACCGTGAACTGCGGAATGGGACAGGAATGATGTCTTTAACAATCAGCAGGGTGGCTAGATTTGGAGAGAGAGGTCAGTACCAAGCAAATGATGGGAACAGGGAATATTCAAGGTGTATACCCTTCGTCTTAAGAGAAAGGCAGCACCTTTTGCAAAGGGATGTTGAAGAATTTAAGAATGTTATGAACTGTGTTTGCAAATGGCCAGTAATTAGGATTTTGAAGTATCTCCTGCAAAATTGTTGTCAGAGCAGACGGTATTGGGGTTTGAAAGTGAAGATAACTTGTGTACATGATGTATTCCCTTCGAAGAGAGTGGCATTACATTGGATTCAACTTCAAGGGTCACCAGGGGGAACGATCGGAAGGCTACAGTGTTGTCATTTTGGATGGGATCTAAAAGGTTTAGTAAAGTTGGGGAGACCTGACCATATACTACACAGCCATAGTTCAGCATCGATCGGATTAGGGCGATGTAGAGGCGTAAAAAGGACCTGCGATCAGCACCCCAAGATTTTGAGGCGAGATGACGTAATAGGTCAAGCGTGCGATGACAAGTAGTTTTCAGGAGTTTAATATGCGGTGCGCATGTTAAGTGGTCATCTAGAATGAGTCCTAGAGATTTGTCTTGTGAAGTTACAGGAATGGGCGAACCATATAAGGTTAGGTTCGCTGCAAGAAGGTCTGGCAGGTTGTTCGATTCCCTTTTTTCTTAAAAAGCACTGCTGAGGTTTTGATTGGAGAGAAATGGAAGCGATGGAAGCTATCCCATTGTAAAATATACTCGATAGCTAGTTGAAGTTGCCGTTCGAGAAATGGCAGCCTGGCACTGGCTATATATAACGCAAGGCCATTAACATAGAGAGAAAAATTGACTGTCGCTGGGATTGAAGTAACAATGTCATTAAATCCGAGAGCAAATATTAATGCACTTAGAACACTAACCCTCGGAACGCGTTCATCTAGAGTAAAGTGGCGTGACAGAATAGAAGAGCACCAAACCTGGATGGATCTATTTGACAGAAGGTATTTAATGAAAAGAGGGAGTTGTCCACGGAAACCGAGCGAATGGAGTTTAAGGAGAATACCAGTTCTCCACGTTATGTCATAAGCTTTTTCAAGGTCAAAAATAGACACCAAGAAACATCCCACCAGTTGAGAAGGCTTTCCGGATGTCATGGTTCAGTTTTAACAGGATCCGCGGTCGAACGATTTTTGCGCCGAAACCAAACTGAAAGTTTAAAAAGCCTGGCGACTCTCCAGAACAGGGGAAAGGCGGCCTGAAACCATTTTCTCCATTAATTTACAGGAATGACAGGTCAATGAATTGTTTTTGGGTTGTCCTCCAAATTCGGATCTTTTCCAGGTTTGGGATTAGGAATTACAAAAGCTGTAGTCCAAATAGATGGAAAAGAAGATTCGATCCAGATTCTGTTATACAGATTCAGCAAAAACGCTGATGCCGAGGGGTAAATATGACGGAACATAATGTGTGAAATCATTTCTGGGCCAAGGGCACCGTCTATGCTATTCGCCAGTGCAGTTTGATACTCTGCAAGTGTAAAAAGACGGTTATAGGTATGATCTTCCCCTTTCGCTGTTGAAAAATCTGGCAGTGTAGTGTTAGTTCTCAATTTTGAAAGACTTCAGGATAGAGGAAAGAGCTCGCGTGGCTAGCAAAACTATAAGCTAATGCATCTGCAACTGAATCAGAAGCGGTTATATCATGCCCATAACAGAGAACTGTGGGTAAGAAGTTGTTGGAGCGACGAGATATTTTCTGCGTATCTTTCCACACTAAAGGAAGGGAGAGTTGGAGAGCTGTGGAGTTGACCGTCGAAATATAAGTTCGAAAATATAGTTTACGTGTTTGGCGATTAATTCGCCGAGATCTCGCCGCAGCTGCTTTAAAAACAGTCATGTTTGGGGTGATGATGGTCCTTTTGTATTGCCTGTAGAGTTTCTTCTTCTCTCGGTTAGCTTGTACGGACTCTTGGGACCACAAGGGGTTGCCGACCGCCTGCCTGCGGAAGATTGCGGAATGCAAGCTTCCGCTGCTGTGATGACAACTTGCTGGAAGAAGTGAAAGGCATCACCAACAGTCGGAAACCGCTTGTTGAGGGAGAAAATGGGATAGCTTTGGCCTGTTAAAAAGGAGCCAACTCAGCTCGGTCATAACGCCAACTGGAGTTAGATTTTAACAAAGACTCGGTATAAGTTCATTTAAAGCTATTGGGTAATGATCACTGTCGTATAAATAATCAAAGCGGTACCAGGTAAAGTGATCCATAAGAGAATGGGAGCAAAAGGAAATATCAATATAGGAAGAAGTGTGTGTATCTAAACGTTCAATTTGTAGAGAGTCCTGTGTTAAGGCATCCCAGGGAAAAGGGGGTTTAGAAGATCTACAAGGATCTTGGACTTAGACGAGGTGACAGAGTCACCCCATAAGGGGTGGCGGAGGTTGAAGTCTCCTAGTATAACAACCGGAGTAGGGAGCTGCTTAAAAGGATCAGCTAAGTCGACAGTAAACTCACTACTCGGAGCCAAGTAGATCGAGCAGACAGTAAGGTCGGTGGACAAATGAATTCGTGCTGCCACTGAATGAAGTCTAATTTGACGATGGACTGGAGAATAGGGGACAAATTTATGAATGAGTATTCCTACACCTCCCCTATCATTGTCACCTTTTTCCATAGAGGTTAGCTGCGATTTATATTCCGACGGTTGAAAGCAGTCGCGATGACACAGTCGAAGTTCCTGCAAACATTTGCACTTTTGTGTACATATGCTTATTAGTAGAACAATTATTTCTTCAAAATTAGGGTAGTAGCCACGACAATTCCATTGAGGGAAAGCGGCTATGCTCTGTTGTTATATTATGAGGATGGTCTTTTTAAGACAATTGTCTCTATGTGACTAAGGGTAGTGTTGGAGGTGGATTCAGATGGAGAGGAAAGGTTGAGGCGTGGGTCTCGACGAGGAGGGGCAACAAATCCTGGAGGTAAAGAATAGTCATACAGTAGATTTGGATTGTACTACCGCTTTTGGGAAGGAGTTTTCAGTGGTATTAGGTGAAGGTGCTTCGCCATGAATGAGAGATAAATTGAGTTCAACCAAGTCCATCTTATTGTGTGGATTTGGCTGGTCGTTGGAAGAGCAGGCAAAATGTTCATGTTTAGGAATGAGAGCGATATCAGTATCTACCAAGCAAGATGTTTCCATGGAAACGGGGAAGGTAGGTGTCACAAGAAAAGGTGTTGGGGTTGCGATTTTGGGTTTCGATATAGAATTCGTAGGGTTGATAAAGTCTTATACTGGAGACTTTGCCAGTAAGTCATCATGCGAGTGATTTTGGGAGATTAGACAATTTGATTTAAGAATGGCGACCTCTGGGTCCCCTTTCATGCCTCCAACAGATCCAAAACGCTTAGAGCGTTTGCGGCGTTTACGATGGATGGTTTTCCATACACCTCTCGGAAGCGCAGGAGGCTTTAGAAAGAGAGTGGGTCATCACACCAAGCTCTATTTGGGAACTATTATCCATTTCATCCGCTAAGGCATAGACTCCTTTAGGGAGTGTTAAGATAGGAAATTCGGAAGAAGAGTTATAGAAAGATTCAGAAGAGCTGAAGTAATCTTGCAAACTATCATAGGGTTGATTGCTGGGTTGTTCGATAGCTGTGATTGTTTGGGTACATCTATTGAAAGTCGATTGCTTTTGTCTCAGAATTTAAGACTTATGGCGGAAGTGTCTTCCGAGTTGCATTTTTTTACGTCTAGGGTTAGTGTTTTGGTTTAGAAATTCGGATGCATTGTATTTTAACGAATAATCTTTAGCTTGGTTGATTATTGTTTTCTGTGTGTTTAGAACATCTTTTTCAGGAATCTGAGTAATTAGTGGGAGCGTATTAGGGGACAGAGATACATTCCTCTTGCGTGAGTTTGGAGAACCTTTCGGGTAGGTATGGGACAGTGTGTCTTGGCAGGAAATGTTTTCCAAGTTTTGTGCTGGATGAAACAACTTAATTTCCTTGTTGGTTAGTTGAAAACTAGTACTCGGGATAGGGTTGTTGGTGGCATTTTGGACGAGAGATTGGATCAAATGCTGCTTTTGTACTATTTGAGAAGTCGGTAGTGTGGGCAATACAGGCACGGACAGGTTACAGTAGATATTGCCCGAGTTTCGCTGCGGGATTTGGGAGGAGGTTCTCTTGGAGGAGTTTGTGACGGTGGATTAAAACGCGGAGGCATGGGGGCTACTGCAATAGTAGCAGAAGATTGCCTTTAGCTTGTAGGATATTTTTCATTGAGGTGGTGTATGGCATCTCTCCTGCTCAATTTATGTATGGTACATAACTCCGAAGCCTCCTGTTCAAACAGGTAAGACGGGTATTTTTAGGAAGAAGCACTGTGGGGTCCTCCACAGTTTTTATAGTGTGGTGTATTTTCACAGGGAATGAGAAATAATTCTCCGCAGACAGGGCATATGTTGTTCGGTCCCCTACAGTATTTTCGAGGATGACCAAACTGTTGACATTTAAAGCAACGTTTGGGTCGAGGGATAAACGTGTGAACTGTAACTTGTGAACCCTATTTTCACCTTTGTTGGTGGATGAGGGGTATTAAAGGTCAGCAGTAAACGAGGATTTGGGGTGTCAGGCGAGTCCCAACAAGGGGGAAATCTATAAATGTTTGTGACGGAAAATCTTTTCTGCTGGAGATTTCTTAAAATGACAGCAGTATCTTCGTCTTTCTCTTCAAAAGGAATAAATAGTGCCTTTAGATGCGTTTCTTATTTCACCAGGAGTAGAAATAAGAGGAATGTTTCGGAGAGACGTTAAGGATGACAAAATAGAACTTTGATTCCGGTTAGCAGCTTCAACGAGAAGGGACCCATTTCTCATTAATGTGACTGGAGGGTCTTCAACTCCTAAAACTTCTTCAAGTGCATCGCTAAGAAGAATGGTTCTTTGCTCAGTAAAAGCTTTGGAAGTAGTGGATCGCAATAAGTAATATATCGGGAATGATGTATCAGCTGACATTCCCGTATGGGGAGCAGCATATGGAGTAAACGAGTGAGAACGACTATGACGGGATGCACCCTTGCGGGATTGCCGTGACCGTTTGTTTGGCTACCTGGGGTGTTAGGGGCATAGCAGTCGACGAATCGCTGAATTATGCAAAGGACCCTCAGGTGTAGGAGAAGGAAGAAAAGCGGAAGTACCTGCTGGTCTAGTAGTAGTAGGGACCGAGGGGGGGTCAGGCTGGGAACCCGACAGATGGTATTGTTGTTATTGGGCTCTCCTTGATTTAATAACGTATTTTCTTTGACTTTTTCATAAAAAATTTAAACCTCAAACTTCGTCTCCATGGATGAACAATTATAACAGTAAAACAAATGAAACAAAAGTAAATAACAGGATGGGCTGGAAAGACGTATATTTCATCAGGAATTTTAATCCTTCTCCCCACAACAGGTTGCAGGCCAGAGACCCACACAACCTCCCGGACACCACCCCGTAGGGTGGCTGCGGATGTGGCCTCGTGAAGATCCTCCCGGAACTCAACGCTGGTTTACGTCCCACCACACGGCACCTTGTATCTTCACGTAAAGCATGAGATTATACACCAAGGTGCAGAACAGCCTCCTCAGTGATCAGCTGAGGCTCAGGTTCCCTACAATTGGTGGCCCGGTCAAAGAAGAGCTATAGGGCTGGTTTTTCTCCTGTACCCTCATCCACGGGAAAGAAGTGTGAGGAGAGCTGAACCCCATGCAGGAAGAGGCACCGGATAGCCCAAGGACTGTGACGGGAAAAAAGGGATGACGACCTACGCACAAGCAATTAAAGGGGCTGATGGGAGGGGCTGATGGGTGGCGAATTAAAAATAAAAAGTTAAAAACTGTGATAAAGAAGGTGGATTGAACAGACAGAAAATTTATATGAAAAATGAGAGGAAAGGATGAAGGTTGAAAGATAATGTATGTGACAAATGCTAATGCACGCATGCACAACAGATGCACAATATATATATATATATATATTATAGTATATATATATTATTATATATAAATTATAATATATATATATATATATATATTATATATATATATATAATATATATATATATATTTATATATATATAGTATATATATATATTATATATTATATATATTATATATAAACTTCTTTTAACGTTCTTAATCCCCTTCTCAGAGGGCATACAATGGGGACTCGAAATCGAACTTAAGGCCGACATATTCCAAGCCTGTCGACATACTGTAAAGTGTTCGCAGCCGAATTTTAAATTTTCTTCGCTCCCAGGAAGATTAAAATAAAACTCAGACTTGCTACGCGGAGATTGAACCAGCATCATATTATATATTTATATATATATATATATATATATATATATATATATATATATAATATATATATTATTTATTTATTTTATTATATA
>JABUQX010080491.1:0-15000 GCA_015478945.1 Trachelipus rathkii
CCCACAGAGAGAGAATTCGAGCACTAGAAACAAATATATATAAAAAAGAATTAAACATATTTTGAACTTGATAAAATAAACAATTTTTGGCAACTCTTACGCATCCTCTAATTGCAGAAACGGAATGAGCAGTTGCAGACAAATCTTGTAATTGTATTTTCATTATAAAAAATATCGAAACATCTTATTCAAGCTTTTTATTTTTATTATATGTCGAACTAAATCTTCACTGATTACAAAAAATGTTATTTGTTTACAGTGTATGCATTTTGTAGTTTTGTCACCATTACAAAATCACGCACTTATCAAGTAAATGTCTTTACCATAACGTAATATATTATATATTAATAATATTATATATATAATATATTATATATATATATAATAATATATATTATGTATAGATAGATATATAATAGATTTAAAATATATAAATATATTTATAGGGGCGTTGTGTTCGAGTTTGTTTGCGTGTGCTCGGCGCTTGCCCGCTCAGTAAGAGGGTTTAAGAATGCTTATCATACGAATAAATAGACTTTCCATATGATTACATTCTCATACTTTTTAATGAATAAATTAAATTAAATCTAACCTTAAGAACTTTCCAATAATTTTAAATTTTACCACTATAAATAATTAATATAATAAGTATTATAATAATATATAATCTAATAATTATACTATTATATATATATATATATATATAATATATATATATATAATATAGTTAATATAATTCATTATAAATATTATTTTAAAATATTAGAATATTTTTGTTTTATTTCTATTTTGATTCTTAAAATAAATTTATGTTTTTTTATGTATTATACAGTTAAAGTGCTTTTTTTATTTATCTTTATATTTTCTTGTGAGATTAATATTTTTAATACCCTTATAAGAGTGTATATTTTGTAAAAGAAGCTTGGCTTTTTAAATAAAGCAGCTTCTTCGACAAGAGTTTCGTCAACCTCGGGCCATGTTTCTCAATATTGTGGCTGAATTTTTTAATATTTGTACTCCAAGACTGACGGAGATTAACAGGAAACTTGGAATGGAAACTAAACAAAGTGATCTACTTGACACAAAGTGTCACTTGGTTAGTTAATCCTTAATATAAATAAAGGAATTACTTAAACTTTATAAGATTCAAATGAAATTAATACTTTGACCCTTATTGGTTCGGGACACCCTGGAATTTTTAATATTTTAAACTTTATTGGTTTGGGAGACACTGGAAATTTTAATATTTTGACCCTTATTGGTTCGGGACACCCTGGAATTTTTAATATTTTAACCCATATTGGATCGGGACACCCTGGATTTTTTAATATTTTGACCCTTATTTGGAGAAAGCTTGGTAAACTGATTATCTCTGAATTTCCACTTCAACAAGACCTTCCTTTTCTAAATATCCTCTCATTCAACCTGTACCGAAAAAAGGGAATTCCTCTCAACCCTCTAACAATGAGACTATATATAGTTGGGACAGATCTGTTTTTTGGGGTATAATTCATCATCATCCGATTGAAATAAAATTTAATTCCTATATGATTATTATTTATCGAAAGTATGAATTGAGGATAATTTTTTTTCTATTGAACCGGTTTTCAATATTTTAGGTTTTTAAATATTGTAGATTTTGAAATGATTTGGCAAGTTCATTCTTGTGGTGTTGGTTCAATCATATTTATAGACTTCAAAATAAGAATAAAAAAAAAATCAAAAATAAACATTTCATAAAACAGGTTGTGACTTTAGTTCTATAACTTTAGCCTCTGATCTATTTAAATTTTTCTTATTTATTCTTAATAAGCAAGAAGATTTGGAAACATCTCAATTAGAATAGTCTTATTTCTTATCTATTGACATGGTCTTATTTCTTATTACCAGTATGGCTGAGGACTAACCAAAATAATCGACAAGGAAATTGGTCGACACGACATCAAGAAAATTTCCAGGATTGCCCTCCACAGGGGTTAGGATAGGTTAGGTTAGGTTAACTTAAATTAAGATAGGTTTTGTTGGATTCATTAGAGAAACCCTAAATAACCAATTTTTTTTTTTTACAATGTCGACCATTTACCTGTCTACATTTTCCCTGTCGATCATTTCCTGTCGATCATTTTCCTGTCGATATTTCCCTGTCGACATTTCCTTCGACATTTCCCTGTCGATCATTTTCCCTGTCGATCATTTTCCCGGCGACCATTTTCCCTGTCGATCATTTTCCCTGTCGACCATTTTCCCTGTCGATCATTTTCCCTGTCGATCATTTTACCTGTCGACCATTTGGTACTAGCTTCGTGTGGCTTTCGCAAAGAACTATCTACTAGTGGTCTTTCTTTCCTCTCTGATTCAGACTTCCCTCGACGGTATTACATTACCAGTCGAGTTGGCTCTCTCGATCTTTCCGGTCGTCTATTAAATGTCACTACGTAGATGGCATCTTAAATCTTAAATATTAGTGTTCCTCAGTGGTTTTCTGTCTCACTTACGTTAACTTCTTCTCTACTATACAAAAATTATCTTATATATATTACGTTAGCACCTACCAGCCTCATGCCGACAATTTGGACACTTCATACTTCTTTTAGATAGAAGATGTCCCTAATTACAACAGTAGTAACTCACGCTCGGATGATGCTGTTTCGACAACCTTTCTTTCTCTCTCAAATCTCTTCTCTAGTCTTGCTTGGTCCGTCTAAACTGACAGAGTTTATCTTTATAAGATGTGCAATTATTTTTACATTTTCTCCTTGGAATTCCTCTCCTCCTCCTCCTCCCTCCTCCTCCTCCTCCTCCTCCTCCTCCTCCTCCTTTTCCCTCCTCCTACTCATGTACTACTACTCTCCTTCGAAGATGTTTCGTGAGGCTAGCCTTTCACATGGATTAATCCATTTATTTTAAAACCTGACACCTATTCTTAACTTCTATATTCTTCTTACCACAACTCACTTCCAAATTTGCAGAAACTTTTTAATACGATTTCCTTAACATCGTTACTTTCACACTTTTCAAACGCCGTTGGTATCGGATACATCGTAAGTTTTTAATATGTAATTAATTGACTTTCTCTTCCAACTTTGTAGAGTCCATTTTTATTAACTGTTACATAATAAATAGCATATTTATTATTATAATCTATATAATATAAAATATATTATATATATTATATAATAATAATATATATATATATATATATTATATATATAATATATATATATAATAATTAGAATATATATAATATTAATATATTAATATACATATAAATATATAATAATATATAATATTATATTATAATTATATAATATATTATTTATATAAATTATATATATATATTATAATATTATAATATATATATAGATATTATATTATTTATATAATTATATATATATTATAATATAATATTAATATATATATATATAATAATAATCTGCATGCCACCTGTCTGAGTGCAGTGGAACCGGAGGGATGCCACGTCATATTAGTGCAGAAGTCACCATTTAAAATTTAATACCGGAGCAAAATCAATACCCCAGTGAGGATATATATATATAGATATTAGTTTTAATATAATATATATAATATAATATATATATATAAGATATATTATATATATTATATATTTATTATGTATTATTATTTATAGTATATTATCTTATATTTATTATATATATATATAATAATATTATATATATATATAATATATATTATTAATATATATATATATATATATATAAATATATTATTAAATATATATATATATATAATATATAATAATAATATAATATATTTACTATATATATAATATATAAGATATATATAATTATATTGCTTACCATAAACCTCATTGCATAACACACCGCGGACCTCCTCACATGTCTACCATCCCCTTACTCTTATCTACATTACTTGCAAACTTCTCCTTTTACACACTCTACCAAACCGTTACCTAATTCTCTCATTTTCTTGAGATTCGCCATAATTACAAAACCTCCCTAGAGCACCCAAGACGACATAACAAATTCCATCTTTTAATTCTTCATAATCCATTTCTATGCAAATTAATTAAGCCAAAGAGAGCGTAACACGTTATTCCTCATTCCACTATAAATTTCTAAAACCATTTAACTTTAATAGATGGGCATGAGACACGGCCTACATTTCGACATAGTGGTACATTCTTTTCATTCCATTCAGAGCCTATCACCAACACTACATTATTATCACTACCAATTGACCACATTTTAACTTCCCTTTAATCCTGGCATGTTGCCTTTGCATAGTTCAGAATACCTAAAAGCAATTTAATTTCTCTCTCATCATTTTTTCAAAATCATTTTTCAAAAACATTGATCTGCACAATCCCTACCACTTCTGAGTGTACCTTTCTTTCTTCGCCAATCAGTCCTCCAGTCACTCGAAGCAGTCTTTCAACCAAACTACAACATATATCTCCTACACACAATAAACCTATCACCTCCCTACCGCCAATGCCAGTTCCCATTATCGTCCCCGACCCTTATTCAACACGTCTCCGCCAACCTTCGAAACATTATAAATCAACTATACTTTGTTAAAAAACTTCCCAAATATCCAGTCAATCACAATCTCGCTCCCATTCTTGATTACTTTATCTCTGTCTTTAACCTTTCGCACTTCTTCCAGACACAGCTTCCACTCCTAAAAGTCCTCATTCATCTTTCTACCAAACTGTTCATTACCACATCTCTTCCTCCAACGTAATGGCCAACTTATTAGACTATTTTTATCTCCTGCATATTTCTTATACACCTCTTCTTTCGAGACCTCATCATTGTATTTTATAAGCACATCAAGACAACCCCTCCATTTTATATCTTATGCACCTATCATTCCACTATTCACTTTAACAACTTCTTACTCTACTTTTAGCACATGCACATTTCTCTTGCACACTAACAAAGGCTTCCTTCATTGGTCAAAATTCAAAACATTCTTCTTTTAATTCAACGTCCGATTGAGCTGTATCTCTCAACTTGCTTTTATTTAAATTTGTATTTTGTTATAACTCCCATTCTAGATTCTTGCCATTCCCTTCCTTATCTTCTTCTCTCACAACATTGCCCCAGCCTAGCTTAACTCGTTACATAAAAACACATAATGATCTGGATATCCTCTCATCTTCATCAACCATCCCTACGATTTTGAACGTCCATCCCATACCCAACATCTTACTCCAATTCCAAAATCAACCTTACTTTTCACTTCCTACCCCAACTCTCATATACTTACTCTCATAAATTTATGACACTTTGTGCCGAAGAATGTATTGCATACACACATACTTTCTCCTCACAGAAATCATTCACTTTCACGATTCTTATTTTCTCCCGCAACCTTGGCCAATGACACCCTATACCATTCCTTATTCGATCACCTATCCAACCATTAATGTCACCAAACACAGTCAAGAAGCCCCTACTCACTCATTTCAAAATATCATTCAGATGATACCCTATAAGTCCACTCTTCTCAACAACATCCTCAGATGGACCATATGTTACATCCACACATACTTTGACTTCTCAAAACTAAAATAACACACTAGATATTCTAGTATCACATCAGAAAAAACCACCACAGCCTGTAAAACAGGTCACTCTCAGAAATTGCAACTCATTCTCTCCCCGTCTCATTCCTCTCGTCACTCCTGCACACACATATTTTAGCCATCACAATTTCCATATCGTCTTCACTAGTTTCTTCATTTTGTTTCAATCACAGATAGCTAATTCAAATTTATTGGCTTTTTAAAGCATCATCACCATCTCTCCTCTAGTCTCCCTCACCATTTTATAATCTCTAACACATTTCATTGTACCTTCAACATTCATCAATTCACATTATTCGCCGGAAGATACGGAGTATCGCGTTTAAGGAGACACGACAAGTTTGAAGGCTGCATAAGCATCCTAGGGTACAAATAAGAGTGTGGCTCCCCAAACCCTAGCTCCTACTTCCTTTTAGTCGCCCTCTTACTGAACGCACACATGCTTTGCTAACTCCTATTCGTCCCCAAAACACTGGAATGTTATGTGAAAAACGGTGTAGTGGTTGGCAATAGTATAGTGTTTCACTTAGTTTATCGTTGATACGCTGAGAGTCAAACTTTAGAAGAGATTGGATATTGAGCTTGCAAAAGGGGCAGAGCTAGTTAAGTCCTAGGGATATACCTTTACTCTAACATTAATACCAAGTGGAGTACATCAACATACTTCGATAAGCAGTTTTACTTCCTCATCCTCGTCTTCTCTCATCTCCTCTCTCTCTCTATATTAATTAATATCTAAAATATATATAGTATAATATTATAGTATATTTATTATATATAATATAATATATTATTATATATAATATATTATAATATATATAATATATCTATATATATATTTATATATATCTATATATATATAATAAATATATATAAATATTATTATATATATATATTATATTAATAAGATATATAATATATAATATATATATATATAGTATATTATAAAATATATATAAATATATTATTAAATATATAAATATATATATATATTATAAATATATATTATATATATTATTAATATATAATTATATTAATATTATATATTCATATTATATATATATATATTAGTATAATATAGTATATATAAATATATTATATAATAAATATATTATTTTATATATATTAAGTATTATATATTTTTATAATTAATATAATTATATTCTATAATATATAATATTTATATTATATATAAATATATATATATTATTAACCAAATATCCTTAATATATAGGTGATGATAACAGACATCCGCAATCCGCGGATGTTGCAATCAATTAATTATATTCCGCATACCGCATGCTCTCGAATGTTAAAAATAGTAAAAGATTAAGAATTCCGTCATTCAAAATCTTCACCTCAGATATAAAATTTTGATAACATTCTGATACATCACTAATATATTATATAATATATAATATAAATATATATATATAATAATGATCATATTATATAATATATATTATATATATATTATTATATTATAATAAAATATTATATTTTTTATTTATAAATATTAATTATATATAATATATAATTATATATTATATATAATATATTATATATATATAAACTTATAAGCTATATATAATATTATATATCATATATTAATATATATACTATATGATATATAATATATAAAAATATATATAATTATTATAATTATATATATAATATATTTATATATTAGATAAAATAAAGTGTATATATATTATATATATATATATATATAAATATATATATAATATATGTATATAAATATATATATATACATAATATATATATATAATATATAATATATAATATTAATATAGTATATATATAATATATATATATATATATATATATAATATAATATATATATTATATATAATACGACTATGGATATAATATAATATAATATATATATATAATATTATTATAATATAAATATATATATATATCATATATATATATAGTATTAATATATATATATTATATGCTAATATTTTATAATTATTATAATCAGTTCCTCTTTAGCATTCTGAAATGTTATTATAAAATTATTTAATTAAAATTTATTTTTATCACATTATTTTTTTATTTCTTCGCTCATTATTCTAATTATTTCCTTCATCAATTTGTGATGGAAAAATCGTGAAAATTATACGAAAAGAGTTGAAAAAATAATCATCGCTCAAATTGGATTATCCTCAAGGACACAAGCTATCGAAAAAAAAAGGGAGTTCGAAAGCACAGAATGAATAATAACAACAATATAACTGAATACAAACATTTTAGTGACTCCGGTAAAGCTATCTAAATCTACGCTCGTCGGAATTTTCAACGCCATTTGCATATAAATGGAAACACTCAAAATAGCTCATTTCTTCATTCTTCTTCTTCTTCTTCTCTGGAAGAATCTGATAAATGAAACGAGGATAGATCGTTTCCTGTTTTGAATTTATCATTTTCAAAGCTCTCCCGACACCCATTTCAACAGATTGCAACCACTTCTACTAAGTGTCCGACATTGTCCTTTATTCCCTGGGCGATTTCGTCTTTTCGATCGATTTAGAGGAAACAACTGCTGCTTTTCTTCTGCTTCTGCCAATTTAATTTTTTTTTTTTAAATTAATTGAAAACTATTGAGAAGAATGGGGGGAAAAATAGATCCTTTTTTTTTTTTAATCTATGAATGCCAGATATGTTAATTCAGTTTTAAACGAGTTGCCATCTAGTGTTTTATTTGTAGAACTAGATAAGAGACAATATTGACTGCTTCTCATTGAAGTTTATTATTTTTCTTGTTAATTATATACACATTTACTATCTTTTTACAAACATAATGTAAATCGGATTTAAAGTTTTACATTTTCATAAACTCCTTCGTTATAGTTATTATCATTAATATATTATATATATATTATAAATTATTAATATATATATTGATAATATATAATGTATATATAATATTTATATATAATTATATACTATTATATTATATAGATAAATTTATAATCCATTACATTTAAGATATATATATATAATTATTATATATATTACTATTTTTTAATTATTATATATATAAATATTATATATTATATTATAGATATATATATATTAATATATATATATATATAGAAGACCACATATATATATAATATCAATATATATAATTATGATAATAATAATTTTATAATAATATATATATAATTATATATATATATATACTTATTATAATAAATATTCTATATATATATATTTCTGAGAAATAATTAATTATGTATACACTTAACATAATATTACAATGTGAATAGAAATAAAAAATCTATTATATAATTCTATTATAATAATATTATGTATATTATATACTTACGTTATAATATATAAATATATGTATATTATTATATATACTATACTTAAATATAATATAATTATATATATATAATATATATATATATTATTAAATTATATATATATATATTATTATATACTATTATGCCTCTTTATGTAATAAAGATTATCATTATTATATCCTATTTAGATATAGAAGCTTACACAGTATTAGAATACTATATATATTTATATATATATAATATATTTATATTATTTTATATTATATATATACCTATATTACTTGTTTTTGTATATATAATATATATATATATTACTTTATATATTATAATAAATAATTTTATATATATTATTATAATATTATATAAGTATATGTGTAAAACTGACAGCCAAAATGTTGCAACCAGAAGTTGCAAATTGTTCCAAAGCAACATTTTGCAACATCCGGGTTTTCAACTTAGACGTGTCAGGTAGGGGTTATTCAACGGTCGGTGAACCCTGAATTTCAATTAAGTCTGGATCAGATTGCTTACACCTGAACTCATGTTTAGCCTCGTCAAAGTCTGCTGTTTGGTTACTCAGAAAGTTAGATAATTCGGAATCTTTTTTGATAATTCCAATCGACTGTTATTTTCGATGATGATTGCCCCTAAAATAGCGATTTTTTAAATTCGTCTTGCTGTTCGTCCGTCTTTGAAGTGTTTGTATCATAAATAAATCCTAAAAATAATTATCTATACAAACATTCGACTTAATCGCTGAGTTATGGAACTAGTTCGTCCGCGCCTTTTATTTCTTTGATAGGAGTTATTGTTATTGTTCAAACTTGGGTATATATGTTTAGTTTTTTTGGTAAACTGATCATCTAGCCGAGTGTTTGGTTGTTCCTCTGGACCACCCCTTTAAGTGTGTTGTTGTCCTTCTGACTCACCGAGAGGTCAATTTCTGTGCTTGAAGCCCTTCAGTCTGATATTTCGTGGCTCGGTCTGAAAGTAATAACGTTGAACTTCTCCTGTGTATTTATTATTAGATTGTATTATTATTATTATTAGTATTCTTATTATTATTTATATTATAATATTTATTATTATTATTTATATTATTATTATAGTAATTATTAGGTATAATTATTATTTTTATTATTTTATATATATTTATTATTATTTATATATATATTATATTATTAATTATTTATTATTATTATATTTATATTATTATTATTATTATGTATTTATTATTGATTATTATTATAATTATTATTTCATATTTTTATTATTTTATTATTATTTTTATTATGTTTTTATTAGTTATTATATTATTATATTATTTATATTTTATTATTTTTATATTATGTATTATTATTATATAGTATTATATTAATTGATTATTAGTATTATTATTATTATATGCTTAGTTATTATTATTATATTAATTATTATAATTATATTAATTTATTGACATATATATATATATATTATTCATTATTATTATTGATTATATATTATTTATTATTCGTTTATTATTTATTAGATAGTTAATATTAAGGATGATGATTCATTTAATTATTATTTAATCTATGATTATTATTATATTATTAATTATTTAATTATATATATTATTCATATTATTAATTGATTATTTATTTATTATTAGTCTAATTATTATTATATTATTATTATATTATTATTATTATTTAATAGTATTAATTATTAGTTATTATTATTATTATTATTATATTATTATTAAAAATTATATTATATTGATTTGATGATTATTATTATATTATTATTATTATAAATATATTATATTATTATTATTATATTTATTATATTATTTATATTATTATATTATTATTATTATTATAATTGATTATTTATTATTATATGATGTATATGTCTACTTATCCATACGACCACGAAATATATGCTAACAACAAAGTTTCATATTAATGTAAAGGTTAACATTATCCGCCATCACGAACTAAAGAATATATATTAGTACAGTCACTTCTACGATAGTTATAATTGGAATGTATGCTTTCACACAAATACAAAAATCGTCATACTTAACTCCAATTTAACTAACATATCATACAAAATACGTAACCTTTGCATGCACTTTGTCAAGCGTACTTCTAACATATCCAATGTAAATTTAACATGCATGGTAATAATTTTAACAAATATTCTATCACAACCCTATCTAAATTTACAACTGATAAACAATTATCTTAACGTAACAAAGTTTCACATTAATAATTAATTACATGTCATCATCTGAACTAAGAATTATTGATGCACAACGACAAACCTATCACACACCTTAAGCAAGAATAAACTTGTCTAACATTAATAAAGTTCCATACTTAACAACATAAAAGTAACTAACAAGGCAATACAAACGTAACTTATTCCACTTTTGTCAACAATCTCTAACATATCATATGTTTACATTTTGCTTGAAACACGGTAATATATATAACAAAAAATTTTATCATAATATCTTGTCTATATTATCTTATATTCAGACCTTTTGGAGGAATCACAAAAACCCATCCTTTTATAACATTACATTGTAATATTATAGCAAAAATTTTATCTATCAACCTTACCTTCAAGCGTATCATTAATTCCCCTAACGAAATGAATTGTAAAACATAACAAACTTGTATCAAAATTAGTTACACATAAAAAGAACGTTTTTGAATAAAATATCATAATAAAGTGTAATTTTTACTGATTCTAAAGCTATGGTAAATCATAAATCAGAAAGTCATAAATGACCATCGCGCCCTGCCACCAATATCCCTCCCATACCTTTCTGGCCATTTTTCTCCTAATATTGTTCCAAACATTTATATCAAAACAACAAATATTTACTCCAAATATTCTTCAATATATCATCCCATAACCCTCTTCTTTATTACTAACCAACGATATGATTAGCGTAAAAGTTTTTCACTATTAAAAAGCTAACAATCAAGAACTGAACTTTAATGAATAATAATGTACACATGACAAACCTACACACCTTCACACGAATAAACTACTTAAATTAACAAAGTTCCACACTAACAACAGTAAAGTACCTAGCCTAGCGTACAAAACGTAACCTATTACACACGTGTGTTCTTGCCTATGCTTATCATATTTCATAGTAGCAATTAACAAATGTAAATTATTACTGAAAATCCTCATCATAACCCTGTATTATTATCATACTGACCTCAGCGAAAATAGTTTATCGTAGATATTTTTATTTACATTAATATAGCTAATATAACATAACTTGAACTAAGAACCTAATATCATAATACCCAAAGAATAATTGCAACTATAACAAAGTTTTATCCCAACCACATTAACATAAAACTTAACAAAGTTTAACCAAACTTTTTAACATAGATAATATAGAGCTCTGAATAAAATCATAGAAATGTGTATAGTTTTACTGATTATTATAAGCAGTAAATTTCAATAAAGTAAGTAAATTAAAAGTAAATTTCCACTCCCTTCCAGCCCCCTTCCATGATCTATAGCTATTGATCTATTGACTATTGATCTATTGATCACTGATCTACTTGATCCTTATTTGATTCAGTCATATCGAGATCATTTTGGAAACATAACATAAAATATATTTATTATATATTTATATAATAAATATATATATATATATATATATATATATAGAATTATATATACTTATATATAATATATATTAATATATATAATATATTAATATTATATTATAATAATTATAATAAATTATATAATATATATTATAATAATATATATATTATAAAGACTATTTATATATTATATATTAAATACCTATATATATATATATACATATCAGTAAATTATATATATTTATATTATTAATTATATATTAGAAGGGTACTCTGGGACCATTTACTGGTACCACATGGCTTCTCCGTCTGGAGCATTCCTGGGTTACAGGAGTGGGTGATGGAGTAACTCATAGGGAAAGTCTCTGTACATTATTATCTAATGACGATGCTCCATTTGGTTCCATTTTCATGAGTAAAACATCTGTGTAAAATTTCAGCTCAATTGGGACCTTGAAAGTTGAAAAAATAAAAATGTTACATGAAAAAAATCCCTTTATATTGTTTATTTATCGTAAATATAAATATATATTCAGAAATATATTTGACCCAAAGTTGTAGATCTCTTAGACATGGACAATTGCACATATCATCTGCCATTTTTTTTCTCGTACGACAAACACTTTCCGAGAAAAATATGAAAATCGCTTAGTTACACTAAAAACTTGTGCTTTGACCGATAGTCTATTTTTATTACCTGAAATTTTGCTGCGTTAATCACTTACAACCTAAAGCACATACTTCTTTCTGTTCCTCGTTTTACTTAAGTTATTTATTATAATCTTCCATAAGCTAGACCTCTCTCTCAGTCGAGTTATTTACGACTTTCAATTTGCTTATAAAACATTCATTTTTATGCCACGTCAATGGATTTGTCTTAAGAAAGTCATCATTCAAGTCAAACATTTCGTCAAAAATCCTCGTTTCGATTGAAACGAATTGTTCAATTCTGCTTTTACTAATTTCTGGGATGTCACGATTTCTAATTGTATTTGATTCTGAATTTCTTTTGAAGATTCTATCTTGCGATTCAAAGCATTAACTATTTTCATTTTTTATTCGCATGGCAAATGTTGATGAAAGAAAGCTAATTCGACATCCTCAGGACTTGAATACCATAAATGATTCCGTAGTTTTTGTAAAGCAGTACGAGAGATGCTACGATTGATAGCTTGATATTCAGAATGTTTCGAAAGAACCCTAAAATCCAGTTACGGTGCTTTTGCAGCAGAAGCCGCACAAAATCATGCTTCGACATACACATTCTGACCAGAAAAATACAAATATTACAGATTGCGTTCTTCTCTTATGGTGATAATACAAATTCATAACGAAACAGAAAGATTTTCAAACAATAAATAGCTTTTGCCATCCACTTCGCATGATGGATGGCCCCTGGAACACGAAAAGATATTCCACGAGATGGTGCTTCATTAAGAAAAATTACTGTTAATTTTAGAAATTCCCTATAATCCTCTCTAGGCCGCTGTTCCCTCAAAGTATATATAACAAAGTCAAGAAATCTAGATACATCGCCCTGATTTAAGCTTCTCTTGACCTTTTTACTTTCAATCCTTAGTCGGGAATTATGAACATTTATTCCAGACCTCGAGTTTTGAAATCTTTTAAAGATTAGTACAGTCGGATCTGTAGTGATACCCATCATTTCCTCGATACTGTTCTAGGAATGAATTTATATATGTGATGTCTACAAGTTAAATGGATGAGATCTTTTTCTAAAACATCTTCTATTAAAACGCACGCACCTCTAAAACCTGCAGTGTTCGTTGCTGTCGTATGGGAAACCAATGTTTAAACATATTTCTGGAGACAACATTCAGCAAGTTTCACAAACAGCATTTACCTGTTCTTTTCCAGTTCCAAATTGTAATACAGGCACTTCAAGAAGTTATTTAGTAATGTCATTTGAAAGAATCACAGGAAGTCAATGCATGGTCCCTTTACCAGTTAACGCTGTTGGTAATTTATTATTACAATGCAAAACAGCAGCTTCCAATTTGGTGTCCTTGAACTGCTTCTTAATTTCGGATGCTTTTTCTTAGTGTTTTTTTTCCTAAAAATGTGAATAGATGACCTGTTGATGACAAAATCATCGACATCATGACCCAATGAGGCATTGTTGTAGCAATCAGAATATGAACTGCAGCTCTATAGATATTTTTACATTTATCTAAGGCAGCAGCAAGCTTAGTAGTCATTAGTTTACAGCGTTCTATCTTCCTTTTTGCTTCTCGTGTTCTAGCACAATATTATTAGTACTGGTACTACAATGGAATCTGATTCTAAACTGCTGCTTGAGGATGACGACGACACCAATTCGGCAGTTGCTTTCTTAAAAAAAAGGAGAGGGATTCAGTGATGATATCAAATAAAACAATATAAATATGCATAATATAATATTTCATTAATAATATATTAT
>JABUQX010080491.1:25000-30291 GCA_015478945.1 Trachelipus rathkii
CCATACTCAAGCTTATCCAAGAGTGGAAGACAAGATGTAAATGTAAGATGATTAATTCTTTAACTTGGTTGAAAAATTGCAAATTATTATATATTCTTCAAATTCCAAAAACAATCTAGATATCTTAAATGCAAATCACTAGAAGCTAATGGAGAATATAATTAGATTGGTACAACCATTTGAAGATTAACTTTAAAAGAGCGAGTGATGATGATGTTGATTTATCTTTTGTAATACCTGCGTTAATGCATTGCAAAAATATTAGCAAAAACTTGGAAGGATAGCTATGTAAAAAACAATGAAAGATGAACTTTTAAAAATTCTGTTACTGAACGTTTTGGCACCATTAAAGAGAAAAAACTTTATATACTTGCAACAGTTCTAAATCCACAATACAAATTAGCTCCCTTTGATATTATTGATCAGAATAAAACAAAATTTATGCTCAAAGAAAAAGTAAAACTTTTATAAAAAGCTAAAGAAAATATTACATTAAGTTCAGATTCTGATGAACAAAATGATGATCACATTATCAAGTCCTATACAGATTCCACATGAGAATCTTGAAAATGAAACGGCAGATATTGAGAAGGAAACACATTCAATTTTCTGGAAGTGCTTTGATGATATGCTGCAAGAAAAATCGTTAGAAGAAAATAAGAATATTCAGATACAATCAAACCAAGTGGAACTGATCAAAGGAGAAAAAAGTTAAAATGCAAACGTAGAAGCAGCAGTGAGAGAAAACAACATGAATTAGAAAATACTATTCAAACTAATGTGGATAAATATTTTGCAGCACCACTTATGGAACGAAAATCGGATGCTGATCCACTGTTATGGTGGAAAGAAAGAAAAGCTCTTTATCCTGATTGCATCTTACCTGAATTAGCTAGGAAATATCTCTCTGCTCCACCTTCAAGTGTATTTGGCGTAAGAATGTTTAGCCAAGCAGGAAATATTTCTACAAGTAAGAGGAATCGCCTTTCTCTAACACTAGCTGATCAGCTCCTGTTTCTTCATCATAATTTAAGAGCATTTGATTTTAAATATTAGAGAATGGTTGCCTAAATAGCAATGCATAAGCTATTTAACTTTCCGTTGCACTGACTTTGCGCTTAACCAAATATAGTTTAATTTTCTCTAAAAAATTTTTTTTTCTATTGTGATACTCTATTATACAGTATCGATGCAACTTGTACATGCACTGATATATATATATATATATATATTAATATATATATATATTATAATATTATATATATATTATATATATATATATATATATATTATAAATATATATATATATATATAATAATATTATAGTTTCAAATGTTAGTTTGTTAAAAACTTAAAGCTCTTTAATAATTTAAAGATTAAGGATATATAACATAATTTTTTAGTCTTTTTCGTTAATTAATTAAATTGATAATTAAGTTTAAAAGTTTTTTTTTTCCAATTCATATTACCTAATTTCTGTATTGTATTTTTCAAGCTAGATTTATCAAAAGTTTATTTTTTGTTAGGGGTTGTCATTTGATAACAAACCCTTTTAACGCTGTTTTATCAATAAATTAGTCAATTTAGTAAAATGTGTCATATAGGTCTATTTGATATTATTTATATATTATTATAGTTATTAAATAATATTTAGAAATAAACTTAATATTAATCACTACAAAAAAAAATACTAAATAATTTTTTTTTACACTTTTGTATGAACAGTTCTTCAAATAAATTTAAATTTCATTAATGTCTCATTATTACTTTTCAATGAATTATAACTAATTTTATTATTTTCATAACTACCTTTTAAAAATATAGGTCTCTGGCCGGAGAAAGCCGGGAGACTAGTGTCTCCGCCGGAGCCGGAGATCTTTAAAAAGGCCGGAACTCCGCCCAAGCCGGAGCCGGAGCCGGAGATCCGGTGAACATCCCTAATATTATATATATATACTATATATATATATATATATGTATATATATATTTAATTATATATATATATATATATATATATATATATATATATATAATATATATATATATATAAATATATATATATATATATGAGATATATATATACATCATATATTATACTAAATCACATAACGTACGTAATATATTATGCAAATAGGATCGTAAGCTAAGAATTTATTCCGTCTCTAAAATAATTTTGTCATTTTTCCAATAAAAATAAATATAAAGCAGGAACTAAAAATTATGCATATATATATATATATATATATATATATAATATATATATATATATATATATTTATAAAAATACACAGATAAAACGAATTAAATAAGAATATTAATTAAAGAAAATAAATTAAAAAAATATATATATATATATATATATATATATATATATATATTCGAAAAATTTATGTGAAGATATATTAATATAAAAAATGTCATCTTAGGGAATAGAGAATTGTGATATATATATGTATTAATATATATATATTATATATATATATAAATATTATATATATAATATATATATATATATATATATATATTATATATATATATATATATATATATATATATATAGTATATATATATATATATATATATATTATATATATATATATATATTAAATATATATATATATATTATATATATATATATATATATAATATATATATATATATATATATATATATATATATATATATATATATATATATATATATATATATATATATATATATATATTATAATAGAAATAGAGCAATAAAGGCGCTAAGTTTAGTAGGTAACAAAGTAGGAGGCTTGAATTATTAATAATAAACTGCAAATATATTTAAGTTCTTAATAAATGAATTTACAAAATAAAAATGGTCTTCTAAAAATCAGGGATGGCAATTTTGGTGATTTTTTTGATTTTTTAAAATAAATAATTTGTGAATTTTTTGATTTTTTTATTTTTTTTTAATATTTTTTTCATTTTCGTAACGTCACGCGATATATAATTTGTAACTTGAATTATATTTCGCTTGACGTTATGAATCCAAAAAAACTCAAAAATATCAAAAAAATCAAAATCACAAATTGATTTTTTTTAAAAGATCAAAAAAATCACCAAAATTGCCATCCCTGCTTCTAATTGTTAAGAGCGTTAGCTTTCGATCTTTACTGAATTACTAGATCCTCTTTCAACGCTATGAGTTGAATTATATATATATATATATTATATATATATATATATATATATATATATATATATATATATATAATATTATATATATAATCTATACACACTATATATATTATATATATATATATATATATAATATATATATATATATATATATATTAATTATGCAATTTTATTATATTTTAAGTTAGTATTCTATAAAACATGCTTTTTAATTGTATTTGTAGCTAAAGTAAACTGAAACAGAGAGGGAAAATAATGATTTCACAGAGAAATAATAAATAAAACAGATAAAATAAATAATGAATAATTAAATTATAATTCTTGGAATTAAGAAGCTTTTAAAAATGTTTCCTATGAAAAATGTTTTATATATTAGTGAAGGAAGAACAATTATAATATAAATTATTGCGTTAACTCTTTATAAATAAATGAAATGAAACTGAATTTGTTGATTTAAGACTTAAGTTATGCAAGAAAGCATCGGAAATTGAAGTGACGCAAAAGTGACACGAAAGTGACACAAAAGTGACGCAAAAGTGACCCAACTTTAAAAGTGTGAATTAGAATTTATTTTTATTCAATTCTAAGGGCGATATTGATATAAATTTCATTATGACTCTCAACTAAAAAACAATTTCCATAAAAACCTTTTTATAAATCATTATCAAATTAAACTAAAAAGTTATAATTTTTTTTAGTTGTGTCACTCTTCTAGTGCACAGACGATATGTTATTATGGACTGTCACCAATACACAAAGCATCACCAGTATTGAATTTGCAACCAGTCTCGACGCCGTCTAGGATTACCAGTTGATTCGCTCTTGGATGTAGCCATTGTTGCAAGAAAAGGCGTTGTGACCTCGTCCTGAATGGCCAACTATTTCGCTTTACCCTTTAGAGGCTAAGCTTAGGAATAAATTTGGTTACTTCCAACTCTCTAGTAAGATAGGACAAGGAAGGGTCACGTAAGCCGGCAGATCGATATTCATAGCTGTGTTGTCGGTACTTTTAGTGAAGGCTCAATGAAGAAGTCCATTGACTCGGAAAAGATCTTAGAGGCCCTTCGCTACCGTGTTTGGATTTGATGCAACTTATTTTGACTAAATTGTTTCTCTGATGAAAATATACTTGACTATAACTAATTTGTCTTTTAAATAAACTTGAATTTCACCATAATTGATTTGTTTTCGATAAATGTACTGTTTATGTATATAACTGTTCACAGATTTGCCTTATAATTTAATCTATAATTAATTTACTATTTACCGTTGATTTATTGTAATATTTATTGTATAGCTTAATTTAGCGTTAAGTTAAAGTTCGATAACTTTAAGGGTTGATTCATACGTGTTTGAATAATTTTGTATATATTAAATTGTTTGTGTTTTCTGTTTTATCCTCGTAGTGTTGATTTCATATCAACGAGAATCGGAACCCTTAAGTGTTATCATCATGTTGACATGATAACTTTTTGTTTGGTGGCCTTAGTTATTCTTTGATCACAAACTTCCGAGATCTACCGTACCATATCAAGCCCAAAACGGATTGCCTAGCTAGCGTAAGATAACACCTTAAAATTGTGAGTAGAAGCCTTTCCTTTCGTTATAAAACAATACTCTGGAGTTATTTTCAATAATTTCATTTTATTTATTGGTCATAGAAAAATGATAAACTTTGATGAACACAGAAAGGACGGAGCTAAAGGAAGATTCAGGACAATTACCCTAATGACAGAGTTATAAAGTGGTCTAGCAAATGAGGCAGAAGACCTTGATATTAGGCAGATGGCTTCAATGGCGGAATTGTTACTCCAAGCTATAAGAACCAGACAAGTGAGTTCGTTTAATGCACGGCAGAGCAAAGTAAAAAGAGATAATCTCAATAGAAGGGAAAACAGTGCAATTGTAACAGTTACTTCAGAAAAGAGACCCTGAAAAAAAGGTAGAGTGTGCGGTGCTCCCTAAAATACAGACGGACACCTCAGATGAAACCAAAAACAACGCTTTCGGGAACGAAGCAGGGCTGACGGCGAAAGCAGTACCACAGAACAAAGGAAGAAAGAAGAGAAATAGGAGAAGAATGAGACCTACCAGAAAGTATACGGTTGACAAAGGCTCTG
>JABUQX010080492.1:0-2500 GCA_015478945.1 Trachelipus rathkii
CCCGTTCACACAACAGAAAAAGAAAAGAGGAGAGAGAGGAGGAGGAGAGGAGGAGAGGAAAGAGAGAGGAGGAGGAGAGAGAGGAAGGAAGGAATAGGAAATAAACAAGTTTTAAACAAACTTCCGAAAATTAAAAAAAAAAGATTATTTCCACGATCTATTCTTAGTTCACAGGGTAATTAATTAATATTTCATGACATTAATTAATAAACTTCATTTTAATTAATTAATTAATATGTCCGCCCACCTATGCGTGACATCTGACTCTACTCTTACGAGGTAGTATTGGAACTCAGGACCACTTGCATTCTAGTTCAGTGTTTTACCACCGAGCTAAAACCACAACATAATTATAGTGGCATTATAGTATTAGTTATATTTGAGATTGTAAATATTTGCGTTTATTTTTTACGAATTTATTTATTATTTATAAAATTATTTATTTAAATATTATATATATATATATATATATATATATATATATATATATATATATATATATATATATATATATATACATACATATAGTAGAAATATCGAAATATAGATAAACATTATATTAAATAATATTAATATTACAATTTGAAATGTAAATATGAAGAACATTAATTTTATTTCCTTTTTAATATTAAGATGCATCTATCTTCTATAACAAAGAGATTATGTTCTCATAATATCATATATATATATATATATATATATATATATATATATATATATATATATATATATATATATTTATATATATATGTGTGTATGGGAGTGTGTTTAGTATTCGTGATTGTCTAAAATGGAATTAAAAGAAAAGAATGAACAGGAATGGAAGGAGGGAAAGAAACTCTGTCCAGGCAATTCTAAAATCAAAGCCAATCAAGCTTAATCCAAGTGTACATGCTGGTCTGACATATATATATATATATATGTAGATTTCTATGCAAGTATATATATATATATATATATATATATATATATATATATATATATATATATATAAAGAGAAGATATATATATATATATATATATATATATATAGTCAATCCAGTTTCTATGGGATGGGAATTTCAATTTGAATAGGAAAAGCAATACTAGGGCCTTCCACATATTAAACTTTATTCGAAATTACAACGTTTCGGAAATGGCAATTTCCATCATCAGTGAAACACTATAAAATAAAAAACAATATGAAATTTTATTAAAATGCTGGTCTAGAGAACTTAGGTGATTAGTTATTTAAATATAATATATATATATATATATATATATATATATATATATATATATATATATATATATATATATATATACATATATATATATATATTATTATATATATATATATTTATATATATATATATATATATATATATATATATATATATATATATATATATATATATATATATATATATATATATATATATATATATATATATATATAGTACAGTATACATTAGAATCACTCTATGATCAAAAATCAAAGGTTTAAATATTACAAAAATTGATCATAATTAGAAAAACAAAACGAAACGTCGCCCTCCGTCGGTAAACAATATAGATTACACACCATACAAAAACAAATAAATGATTCGAAATTCTATATTAATGGGCAACTAAATTTTGCAACCATAAGGACCATGTCCCTGCAGCTCTTCGTTCCTCAATTATTTATAAATTTACTTGAGATAGCTGTAATGCTATATATATCGGCAGCACCTCGCGCCAATACCACGTGAGGATAGACGAGCACAGAGGTATTTCTACCCGTACCAAAACTTTTTTGAATTTCCCTTCCCATTCCGCTATTTGAGACCACTCACATACTCAAGACCACACCTTTAACTACAATAATTTCACTATATTAACACAAACAAATTCGCCAATCAACTTACATATCGTGGAAACCTTGTACATTCACCACATTAAACCTTCTCTTAATAGTGATTCCGGCCCATTTAAACTACAGCTACTTTAACTCGGAAACAGTCAAAACAGTTTATGTTTGTTTACATTCGATAATAAGAAACTTAAAGATGTCTGACACTTGTCTGGTGAGTTTTGAGAATTTTTCTAGTGTTGTTAATACTTTAATATTCTATTTTAATTTAGTTGCCCATTAATAAAGAATTTCGAATCATTTATTTGTTTTTGTTTTAATCTATATTGTTTACCGAGCGGAGGGCGACTTTTGTTTTTTCTAATTATGATCAATTTTTAATATTTAAATCTTTGATTTTGCTCATAGAGTGATTCTAATGTATACTGTACTATATATATTATATATTTAAATAACTAATCACCTAAATTTTTATAGAATTTTGTATATATATATATATATATATATATATATATATATATATATATATATATATATATATATATATATATATATATATATATATATATATATATATATATATATATATATATTACAAAAAGCTCAAAAATAGTTACATGCAAACAGTTGTATCAAATAAGAAAAATAAGCAGTTCAGTTTAATAT
>JABUQX010080492.1:10000-15000 GCA_015478945.1 Trachelipus rathkii
CAGTCTAATTACCTTTTGATTTCGTTCAGTTGTATCATGTGAAAGATTTTGTAGGCCTTTCTAAAGCCCAATCTAAAGTCACGCTATATTTCATGTTAACGAATTCACGGTATTTGGAGAGGTTTTTCATCAAAATGACGGCTTAGTTGTATTCCCTAAGCACTGTTGCAGAGCTGTTTAAATTCTTTTCCTTCTTTGTACTCAGTCGCTCCTTCAATAATTTAAATTCTCTGAAGTTGATTCCCCCTAGGTGTATCTCCATTTCCATTTTGTGAAAGTTTTTACCAAGTTTTTATGATATTATAGTAGATAAAACAGATTAGTCTTATCAACTAGTCATTCCAGTTTTTAATTAATGAAGAAAGTATACGAGAAGAATATATTCTGTGAAGACCACTATAACTTGCGATATGTATATAATATATATATATAATATATATAATATATATATATATATATATATTATATAATAATATATATAAAATATATATAATATATATATAATATTTTATATATATATATATATATATATATATAATATATATATATATAGTTATAATATATAATTAATCTATGGCAAATACAATAATCTCTGCAGAGATACATGCTATATGTGTGCAACTTTATTCAAACATGCAGGCGAAACAAAAAATTTAATAAATTTAAAAGATGTTTCGGCTGTCGACTAATAACTTCTGGTCTCAGATAGACCAAAAGAATCAGAGGAATTGATACATATCGAAAGAGAAGTTTCATTACTAAAGATATGAGTTCGATTCCTATAGCCTTTTGGTATGTCTATCTGACACAGCGAGTGTTGCACGAAAATGTCAAAGATGAGAGGATCAGATTAAAAGAGAAAGAAGAGAACACCATCAGAACGCTCCAAAGAAAACGAGGGCGTTTTTAGGCTCAAAAGAGAATTCGGTCTTTAAGCCATACAGAGGTTAGGACAGATTAGCAAAGAAAAAGGTGAAGCGACTTGACAGAGTAGAGTGATTAGGTATGTGATATTTGGTGTACGGGAAAGTAAATCATGAGAAAGACCTAGAAGGAAAGAAAGTCGAAGAGGAAGCACAGAAGCGAAACTCTTTATAAACGCAGGCTACACAAATTGAAACACGATTGAAAACTACAAGAAATTTTATCATTAAGAATCATACGTTATTTTTGATGATAAGATGAAAAAAGGAGAAATTACATCTTAATAAAATGAATTAGCATTGCTTTGAGGCTTGGTTGGACTTAGCACAAGACCTATATTGAGCATGATTTTTACAGGTGAAAATCATAATCGCTACTTATCCTACGTAGCATCTGCTCAACTAAAATAATTTTTCAAAATAACCTAATAATATTATTATTATATTATTATTATTATTATTATTATTATTATTATTATATTATTTATTATTATTATTATTATTATATTGCTAATAATAATCAATAATTTATAACAATTTTCCTATTATTAAAACTGATAAGATTCTAGAGAATTTTTACAATAGAGCTAAAATTTCATCATGAATGATTTTTGTTTAGAAATGAATGAAATCCTTCTCTGCGGCTATAAATTTGCCCATTACAATTCTTCCCAACTTCTAGTGATATTTTTTTTTCTTTCAAACTGCCTTAATAAAATTAACATACTCTAACACAGCCGACTCACCAAACAAAACACATACACAACACACACACACACATATATATATATATATAATATATATATATATTATACTTATTAAATACATTATATATCTTAAGTATATCTATTATTATATAATATATATATATATATATATATATTATATATATATATATATATATAAGTTAAGAAAAGCTTAAGACGCTAGTTATAAATTATAGTAAGTAATGCCTTAAAGAGATATTATTATGGACTTCAGATGTAATTAGAGTATCCTTGAGAATTTAGAAGATATTATAAACTTATTTATTAAGTAAAATTTATATACACATTAGCTTTCAGCCAGTTCGTGGCCCTCTTTCAGATGTGTTGAGTTAATAACTAAATATAAAAATCTAAAATTCAAATAATTATTAAGAAAGTTTTGGGATTAATTTTTTGAAAAAAAAGTGTGGACTTAATAATGATTTGAATTTTAGATTTTTATATTTAGTTATTAACTCAACACATCTGAAAGAGGGCCACGAACTGGCTGAAAGCTAATGTGTATATAAATTTTACTTAATAAATAAGTTTATAATATCTTCTAAATTCTCAAGGATACTCTAATTACATCTGAAGTCCATAATAATATCTCTTTAAGGCATTACTTACTATATTATATATATATATATATAATAATAATATAATAATAATAATATATAATATATATATATATATATATATATAATATATATATTATATATATATATATATATATATATATATATATATATATACTCGCTGTGATGAAATTTCCTCTCATTGGGCTTATGGTATGTAGGGTTTCCCCATGACATTCCAGTGCCTAATGGTTCACCTTTCTCTTTTGCGTTAATATCCACATTCCTCATCCAGACACAATATCTTGCAGATATCACCTTATCATATACACATACTTATATCCACACTCCTCTTCTAGACAACCTCTTACAAACATTCTTATTCCTTATATCCTTATTTGTGTGGGAGAAAGAGAAGCCACAACATATGTTCTGCGTGTCGCAGAAGGCGACTAAAAGGACAGTGGTAGTTGGGTTGGCTGCCCATTGCCACTTATCTTTTTCCAGGAATACTAATGCATGCCTCGGAGAAGGTCGTGATCGCAGTAAGCAACCTTTTAATCTTCCGGAGAAAATGTATGATAGTATGGGTACATACCGTTCCAATAAATGAAGATGTGAAGAAGAGAGAGGTAATGGATTTATTTGGAAAGGATAAATTTGATTTCCTCGCTGTGATTGAAACAAAGATGAAAGGAAACGGTGGAAAAATTGGTGTGGTGTGAAATGTGTATCTGCTAGTGTGTAAAGGAATGAGAGGGGGAGAGGAGTTGCATTTCTGATGAGTAACCTGTGGTACATAGTTATAGTTGATTTTGTCTGTGTGAGTACTAGAATTTTAATGGCTAAATATTAGTTTGAAAAGGTCAGGGTATGTGTGGTTGTGACATATGGTCCATCTGAGGGTAATGTCGAAAAGAGTGCGATTTTCTGGGATAATCTGAATGATGTTTTGAATAGGGTGAGTAGGAGCTTCAGATTGATCGTGTTGGGTGACCTAAATGGTTTGATAGATGATCAAAAAATGGATGGTATAACAGGTGGCTTTGGGGTGTCGGGAGAAAATGAGAATGGGGGGAGGGTGATTGGATTTCTGTGAGGAGAAGAGGTATGTTGTAGTAATGCCTTTCTTTAAACAGAAAGAGTATTCATAACACTAGAGTTGGTTTAGGTAGAGATGGTATCGAAATAAAAAGTATGATTGATTTTGTGTTGGTGAAACAAGGAGATGTTGAAAGTAATGTGTTGGATGTAAATCAGCGAAGGGGTTAGGATGGGATTATCGAATCATTATGTTGTTTTATGAAAATTACGTTAAACGGGGTTTTGGATGGAAAGACGGTGTTAAGGAAGATGTGGGTAGAATTTATGAAGTGAGAAAGTTAAGTGAAAAAGGTAATAAGGATAGGTATGTTAAGAAGTGCTTTACAAAAATCAGTTTGAGTGTGAACCAAAGTTGAAACTGAAACAAATCTGGAACAATGAAGGAAGTGTTGTTAGTAGCAAGGGTTGTGGATTCCGGTTCAAAATTTTCCGACTCCGACTCCGACCTCCTGAAAATTACCGACTCCGACGCCACCCTCTTCAAAATTACCGACTCCGACTCCGGACTCCCGACTCCGACTCGAACCCCACCCTCTAGCAAATTAACCCACTCCGACTCCCGACTCCACCCTTTTTGAAAATTGCCGACTCCGACCTCCACTCTTTTTGAAAATTACCGCTCTTGAAAATTACCGACTCCGACTCCACCCTCTTCAAATTACCGAACTCCAACTCCGACTCCGACTCCACTTTTCAAAAATTGCCGACTCCGACTCCGACTCCGACTCCACTCTCTTCAAAAATACCGACTCCCCGCTCCGACTCCGACTCCTACTCCACCCACCATTGTTAGTAGTGCAAAGAAAGTATGTGGATGCGTTAAAGATAAGAAGTAAGAATGTTAAAAATGAGTGGTGGAATGAAGAGGGGATGCAAGAGGTTAAAAGTAAAAGAGAAGCGTGGTTGAATAGAGCCAATGAAGGTCCCAAAGAAAGATGTTTGGAGTTATATAAGGAAAAAAGACTAAAAGATACATACGTAGGAGGAAAAAAGAAGTAATGAAGAGTTGGAGGCCAGAATGAATGGGGAATTAAAAGAATTGGAGGTTCTTATGATGCAGCGCAAAAGGTTAAGAATGAAATAAGGGGAATTGTTGGGATATGAAGGATGGTGCTTTCGTTACTGAGGAAATGGATGTGAGGATAGTGGGGAGGGATCACTTCGAGAATCTGCATAACTTTGGCAGTAATGAAGAGGTGAATAATGAATGGTGTGGTTTGTTGTCCAAGAATGAATATTTTTGGGATGAGGTCATTTATAAGGAGGAGGTAATGGGTAGAGTGAGAAGGCGATGAATGGGTAAATCTGCAGGATAGATCAGGTGACATGAAGACGGAGGCGGAGATGGTGAATGAGTGGATTTTGAAGTTGTGCAACGAAGCGTTTATGGAGTGTAATTCGGAGGGACTGGAGGAGAGCAGTGAATAGTACCCTATTATATAATATATATAATATATATATATATTATATATATATATATATATATATATATATATATATATATATATATATATAGTATAATATATATATATATATATATATATATGAGTAAAGGGAAAGGGTGATAGGGAAGAGAAGTATTATAAGGGGAATTAGTTTATTTAGTGGGGAAGATATATGCTGTTATTTTGGTAGAAAGAGTCCGAGGG
>JABUQX010080492.1:20000-32500 GCA_015478945.1 Trachelipus rathkii
TTCGCACACTTTTTGCGGTAAGTAACCTTTCACTATGATTAAGCAATATATTAATGTACATTAACGTACCCGTCTCAAAGCACTTATTAAATGAACCCATTAGGATAATTTCTTTAAGCATATACTTTATAACTATCAATAAAAAGTAACCAATTTTCCCGACGCGGTACCAACCAATTCCTCTTAACCCGACATTGTTTTTGAATGTGATAAGATTAGTGGAAGAGTAAGTTGAGGATAGTTGGGTGTTGTGCTCACTAGCTTTGTTGTGTCGTGGTGTGTGTGTGTGTGTGGGTGTGTGTAGAGTTGAGATTGTCGGCGGGTAAATACTTATATTGTGTGTGTAAGCGAATGTGTATAGTGTTGTGTTGAATGTTGTCTAGTCTAGTTCAGAGTCGGTGATGTTCTTCGAGTCTGAGCACAGGTGACTTCATATTTGCCTGGACGATTATGTGTGTATGTGTGTGCGTCGTGTGCTCAGATGTGTTTGCTTGTCGTCGTGTTGTGTGATGATCGTGTAGTTCTGTGCGTTTAGATTTTATGTTTGAGATAGGTTGTGTGAGTTGTGTTTGATTTGTTGGGATAGTGGGATTATTCTCTACTTATTTATAAATATTCCTAACATTTCTATTAGAAAAGCATAATATTAATATATTTGACATTTATTGTTTAGACTTCTGAAATCTGATATGAGAAGTATTTTTCAGTTAGAATACTAAACCCGACAGAACACTTTTTTTATTTGCTGAAAAATATTTAAACGGCGATGTGCTGGGATTATACGCTGTTTATACACATATGGCTTTTATCAAAAGTCGATAAAATGATGAATAAGTATTTGCCAATTATTCTGAATTTAAACTTCAGCTATTGTGATATTGTCTAAATGCAGCAAAATCTCTAAGTATTTTGTGGTACTTATCGATTTGTGTGAACTTAGCAATCACATAACTAGCGAATAATGTTATTAAAATAGGAAAATATACTAAAGACATATATTTAGATGTGTAAAGGGAAGAGTGAAAGGAAGTTTTTACTAACTAATATGTTACAACATCTCCGTTATAATTTATCCCTTCTCCAAAGCTATGAGCATATAGATACCTCATATAAGTTTCATAAATAATAGAAGACATCAATTAGTGACTATAGTGATCGTTTAATCTTCCTTCACGTCTTTCTCCTACTGGTGTAAAGAACTAAATTAGTTATTTCAGTCCTAGTAGAGTCGGTACCAAGGCACAGATTTGTGTTCTATAATGATAGAACTCTTTTTCTTGTTCGTTGAGTTGAACACAGCAATTTTATGATCTCCTCTATAACAATAAAGTTGTTATATTAATCTTCAGTATCTAAAGGTCTCTGCTTGCCACAATAAAACTCCTATTTCATTATTCAATAATCAACTTTTTGAAAATATCCTGATGAGAAATGTAATTACCACGGGAACTCACTCTCTCTATACTGCACAATTCTCCCATAAAGTATCAGAGTGGAGCTGAAAAAAATAAAGAGGTGACTGTTCAACAAATGTGAAGATCTTTCAGGCTTCATCAAACATCTTAATTCAATTTCTAGACATAAAAAAACATAAGCTCCACAAGAGCAATGTTAGGTACATACTCAATTAGAATTTCAGTAAAAAATAAGTATGTAAGTATCTATAATGTTGTCCAAGAAAACTTGACTCGAACAATAACCCCTGACAACTTTGCCACTTGCACTTATCCCCTAAAGAGTGTCTACAAGCTAAATACATTGAACTTTTTTGATCAAAGTGGGATGAAAAACAGTTTTATTCCGAATCATTTCAAAATGCTTCTAATCGGAGGTATAGTTAGTTCCCATCTGTTCGCGGAACCAAATAAACACAGCCAAATAATCTTTCACACTTATTTTGCTATCTGATTAAAATGATATGGATGAAACTTTTCTTCGCTAGAATTTATACATCGTAGAGACAATACCCAATTCTATAATTTAGATAGGACTATCACTATACACTTTTTACTATTAAAGTACTTTACAATTTTTATGGTAGATATTGGATAGGCAGCAGAATGTGTTTTCCGAAATGATATCCCGTATGTGGGCTGCGCAGAATATTGGATGTCCTCTCCACAGAGAGAGCCTATAGAATTTACTAATCAAATCATGACTGCAGACGCCTGTATCTTTCCAAATTTTAGTCGAGTTATAAATATCCTCTCGCTTTACTAACAAAAATACTGCTCACAATTTCTCACACAAGATTGAGACGTATATACAAAGATCTTTGCAGTGAGAACCACTTGTGCGGAATAGCATGGCAAGAAACCGTCAAGTCGCCCACATCTGCACAGAGTGGAAGGGATGCAGTAGTCAAGGAGATTGATAAATAAATACTAGTGTACAAAATAGGATTGTAATCATTAAACATTTGTCTACTGCCAAGATAGTCTCTAGTCCTAGGGTATGGAATACAAAGTCCTTATTATGTTTGAATATATCAATCCATTTTTGTAAGAAGTATTAATTTTCGCTATTATTTTTGGGTACCATTGTTTTAACGAGTAGGTCAATGACGTCCGTGTGAATAGCGATAGTGGATAATGTGGATAGTTAAAGATCGAAGAAATATTTGACTGGTCCATGCCTCTGCTGTCTATCTTTCTAGAAATGTCTTGTAATATGTCTAACATATCGTTATTCTCCAGAATATAGCAGCCAAATATCCAGTCAATAATATTCTGAGCAGTATATACAAATATACATACTCAAGCATGACTGAGGAAATAATAAAGTGAAGCGACGAAATTTTACAGAAAACTAATAATGCTTCTCGTTATTATTATTCTCTGTAAATTTGAGTGTGTACTAAATGTTGATTTACCCAAAAACATAGATTTTAATATTTCTTGAGCGGGTAAATATGCAAAATGCAAAAGTATCAAAAGCATCTTAAGCTTAAAAGAGAATTTAATACAACCTAAAAAAAATACAACGTCATAACAACAAAAGAAGCAGTTTTTTAGTTAACCTGCTACTAGTTAAACAAATAGCGCTCGAGAGTTAGGCTGAGTGTAAGTAGTACATTATACTTATTAGCGAGGCTAAGAACTGTAACATGGCACACGTCCAGGTCGTATAGGCGATAAACTTATACATTATCTTTGATACACAAGTCGAAATCTATACTCTGCGTGGGAATCACATCATAAGTAGCGGACACAGGCACCGACGAGCCGGAATTTGCAGAAGGAGCGGAAAAGACTCATCTTATTTAGGCCCAGTATATGTTGGGAGTGGGAAGAGGCGCGATGCTGACCGTCCTGACAAAAGACGATTAGTTAGTGGAGCCAGGAGTACATGGTGTAGTGCCCCAAATCTAGTGTGGGAGAAGCTCAACAAATAAGTTGCAAAAAGAGAGGGCAGACCGAGAATGTGCATCCAAAATATGCTAGAGATGCTTGGTATATATATATATTCGAAGCAGAACGTATGGATGATGGAGCCAAGACGTATGTGCCTAGCTACAACCCGCAGCGTTCCGTTGCCCAAAGATAGTGAGAGAACAGGCGCGTGTAACTATCATACATGAGATTATGGTTGCCGGCCAGGGCGACCTCACAATAAACATCACCTCAGAAACAAATGGAGTACATATAAATACTGAGCCAGCGGCTTGAAGGGAGATTGACACACAGGGCGAGCCCAATGAATAGGGTATTGAACTGTGTAACCACTATCAATTTCGTAATATTTCTCTCTAACGAACGGGCAATACGTGCATGCACCTAGTAAGTGAGTATAGATACAGAGTTCAACCTAATACTTTATCTCATACATTATAATAACGAGCTCCTAAATAGAAAAAACATTATAATAGGGTAGTCTTCGGCGCTATTCTCACACACTTCTGGTGAGTGATGAATAAAGCTAACCGATTATGCAAACACTTTCGTTCTATAGGCCCGACGGAAAAGTGTGATGTTCATCACCTCTATTATACCACCCAGTTCAACACTGAAAAATCCGCTAAACAGGTTTAAGAACGCAAGAGATTAAAAAAAGAAAGAGGATACAGCCCACTCCTTTAACCTCGGAAAGATTGCCCAAACCAAACCAGAGATATATAAATTTATTACAGAAAATAAATATTATACTGTATAGAATATTTCGTGAAAGAATAAATGATGGTATTTATAATTCGGCTACATATGATTAAAAGAGGGTATCTGTCTTATACACCGAATTTATAAAACAATTAAAGAGAAGTAAGGCAATATTTACGGGAAGAGTGAGTTATATATTAAGAGATCATTATGAGTCAATAATTTACAGGATTAGATAAATCGTATGTGAATGAAATGATTTAGACCGCGGCCTAGAGGATATAATAGAAAGCAAAATAAGACGGAGAGCCACGAAACAACGATAGTGTATAAACACAGTCAGAATGTAATAGTAAATGTGTTTCGGCGGTACAACTCATAAAAGCTTCTGTCTCTTATTAAGGAAAAATAATATCACATATAATTAAACTTTAATATAAAGAACACTTTGAAATAAGTTTTGGTTTTTTTAAAAATATTTAGATATTTTACTGATGACATGTAGTTTAAACATATCATAGATAATAGTAATATTGATCATTTATAGTTTCCAAATAAAATTTTAATAATGGATGTCGAGATCGGCTTATAAACTACCAATACTAATAAAAAATATGGTACAGAAATAAGTGAGATTAAACTATTGATCTCACATATATTCAGAGGAATAATAAATCAATACGACGAGTTCGCTCACCTCCTATAAATAATTAACACCATGGTAAAATGAGTGCCGAGCGAGAAGGGTTTCATTTACTCGAGTAGAATATAGGGCCGTAGAATAAAGTAAACGTCCGGGATCATCTCCCCGTCCAATAAGATATTACTCTCTTTTTTTAAACAATATATCATAAACACTTCTGTGCAACCATACTAGACAATAGCTAGCTCTAGGACTAACTTAACCCGTGAGATTTGTTCGAGAAATTTCTTGTGACTTCTATTTAGTTGAACATAATGCCTTGAATTAACTTATTTAAAAACATATAGCTGCGTTCTCTGTAAACAGCTATTTCGAGATTTTGTGTCTTTATTATAGTCAATGTACTATCACATGAAGAATTAACGACAAGAATGTTTCCGAGAGACGCAACCATCAATCTGTTGGTTTATTTTATTATTGAACAAATGAAAGTATCAATAAAAAAATGTATGCGGCGAAACTACTATCTATATGCTGCACGTGGCATCTTCTCGCAGGGTCCTAAGGTAATTCATTTGAAAGGAATTGTGTCAAAGACTTGTGAAGAAGTTATTTCTGTATGACAAAGGCTATACTTTGTTAGAAGAAGATGGGTTTAACAAATTTCTACACACATCGGCGCTATCGGCAGGTGGTGTAGCCTGGCGAGGTGATACCCCCTTAAAAATAATTAATATGGGAAATGCTGATTTATTGTAGAGCGACTGATTAAGTACTTTGTATATTAAAAATGATATTTGACAAAGAGCTATGATATTGATAATAACTCCACAAAACCTAAGATAGCTGAGATTTTGTATAGTATCAGTGTAGAAGTTGTAGACCATTAATCAAAGTATTAAGTTAAAATAAAACACAGCAACAGGTAACCAAGATTTCCCTCTCTCCTTGCGTACATTTGTCGTTTAATACACCTATTCTATAAGCTTTCAAACCAATATAAATGAGTTATGTATACATGTTAAGTTTGTTATTACATATGATTTGCTGATTTATTATTGGATACTTACTTCCCACATAGGGCCCCATAAATGAATATTATACTCAATTTGACACTATTCAGACGACTATTCTCTCCTTCCTTCTGAGAGTTATATTTAGAAAAATAAAAGATATTGGCGTTAAGAGCCTTCGCTCATGTCATTGCTGGATAACCACTTTCATAATTCTGAGAGAATCGTATAGGTTAGTTTTCTGTCAATTAATTCAGGATAGACAAAGCTTAGTATTAACCTTAGTGGATTGATAAACAAAAATCACTCTAGTAAGCTCCCTTGCGTCTTCAAAAAAGACTAGCCTCCATCCCGAACTGCGGTATTTTTCAGAAGGTAATTCTGCGTACTCTGAGGCCATTCTTTTTTTACATAAGGATACATATAATATAATTAGTCAAATAATTCATGAATTAAGTAATCATCCTAACAATATGTAAAATTCATATATCTTTATATGTCAAATAATAACGAAATACTTGTGTGGTACTTTTCAGTACGGAAATATTAGCCTACATTCATAAAAGCATAATAACGATAGAACTATTTGACCAATGAGATTATATATAATGAGACTTAGAATGTCTAAAAGATAAGCTCTAACTGTAAGAATCAGGAAACAACTATGACTTAATAATTATTCTATCTTTCGAAACTTTATTGAGAGTCAAAATCAATGATTACACTAGAGAGCGCGCAAATGAATTGTATTAAATCGATTAACCACATATTAGGTTAACAGAACATTAGCCTGCGATATTTGAATGGAGAGCGCGAGAGAATATATTCATCACGTAGTACGAATAAGAGCCAGAAATCAAACTTCACAACCGTAAGAATAATAGACTAATTATATCCAAATATTTGACATTGAGAGAAAAATATGTGATTTCCTGATCAGGAGTTATAGGATGCACCTGGTAGATTAATAACCTTTTATATCTATAATACCTAAATATTTAATTACTCCTGTTTCTCAATTCCCATCGATTTAATATTTGGTCTATAGAAGAAAGATCTTATATATGATAGTTTATCAAGGTCCCAGTACCGTATAGTTTTCCAGAAAATAAAATCAGTGGCCCATCGTAATCCTGAATGTTTCCCGACACTGGCATACCAGCTTAAAGGATTATACTACACTGCTGAATGCCCATTTAATAAACCTATTACCTTAACATCGCTACTGAAGAATTGATGATTCTTGACCACTATGAGATGGAGGGACGCATACTAAATTAGGTCAATTTATAAAAACTCTGGGCCCTTATTGTAATTTAGAACTTTCAGGATATGGTAACTTTCTCTGCCAATTAGCCATAGATATAATTAATCTGAAAAAATTACGGTTATTATAACCTTATTATTGGAGGATCCCATTACACTACATAGTTACCAAACATCTCAGTATTTAACATATAAAAGTTTTGCATGTGTATATAGAGATCTCCTATATTACTAGGATAACGACCTCGAAAAGCTTAAGGGAGTATTACAAATGAGACCACATATCAAAAAGACAGTTAGAACAATTTAAAACTTCTTTAAATAAAATCGATAGGCGAATTTTAGTTGAAAGATATTCCAGTCACCATAACGAAACATTTTAATGTATTATTTATATTGTTTGTAAAAAAAATGTGTAAAGCTTCTGCTTTTGTATTCATATTTAATAAATGGTATTATTATTATTATTATTATTATTATTATTATTATTATTATTATTATTATTATTATTATTATTATTATTATTATTATTATTATTATTATTATTATTATTATTATTATTATTATAAAATATTTTGTCTGTTTGCAGAATTTGTGGCCTTGATACCTTTCTAAGAGCCATGGGATTTTTTAACACAAGCAACAAGTATTTATCTGAAATTATGAAAAACAACTACCTCCCAATTTATGTTCCAAATGACTTAGGAAGGCTCAACGAATCTAAAATTTTAAAACCTATGCAAGAGAGAAAATGCAAGTATGTTATTAACTTGGCCAAGGGAAAGTATTATCAAATCAAATACAACTTAACAGTTATAAATTCATATATTGTTGATGAAAAGGTAAGCAGAAAACAAAGGCATTTTTAATATGTTCTTTATTTATTAAATGATATGGTTAAATTATGATACAGCTTATTTTGAAGTTTTATCATTGCCTTATCAATTTCATTTTTACAAGTACTCATTTTTAAGGTACGCATTGCAGTGTTAAACCTCTTAACAATTTCTTTTAACAAATAACTTTTAATTAAAACTCTATAACAACTTCAAATATCAAACAACTAAAAGTATTTCCCTCTTACTGTATATCAAATTAATAAATAAAATCAATGCAAATTTAATAAAATATTTATTTCTTTTCTATATTTTATAAATAAATTAAAATACAGAACAATATTTCTTTATGAAATGCTTGTCAAACTAAAATAATGCAAAAGAAACAATAACAGTAGTAGCAGAGCTATTTTGATTGGCACAATGTTATAAATTTAAAGAGGTATCTCGTGGGATATCAAAGATATCATATGCCCCCCACTTTCGATGCACGTTCCCCATTTTAGGGGGTTAGGGAGGTCGTATTCCCCTGAAACTTGGTATATATATATAATATATATATATATATATATATATATATATATATTATATGATATATATATAATGTATATATATATATATAGTATATTATATTATATATATATATATATAGGGTTGTTGCATCCTCCCCCCGAAAGGGGATAATAAACTTATATTATCCACTTAAATTGCCGTAATTATATATATAATATACTGTAATATATATAATATATATATATATTATATATATATATATATATATATATATATATATATATATATATATATATATATATATATATATATATATATATATATATATATATATATATATAGGTTGTTGCATCCCCCCCGAAGGGGGATGTTCCCCTTTATTTTTTTTTATATATTGACGTTATTAAATGTTAGAGATTACTTAAAGTGTTGAAACTTGGTGTATATAGAGTTGCTGATTGACCATAACTTTGTCGCAGACGAGGTTGCCATATTGTTGCTTCCCCCCGAAGGGGGGCATGCCAAGCCCCCCACCTTTAATTTTTATATAGCCGTTATTATATGTTAGAGAGTAGGTAAAGGGTTGAAACTTGGTATACTTATAGGTGATGACGTAACGACGTCGCAGACGAATTACGAATTGTAGTGGTACCACTATGGCTAGCCATGGTTGTAAAAACTCTCCTGATAGTTTTTGTTATATTTGTGGTGAGTTTGTGGTTAAGAAACATCGAAGGAACATTACAGAGTTCGTTAAGAAAGCCTGTCTCTCATACTTTGGAACGGAGCTCGGTGATCAGGATAAGTCTTGGGCACCACATAAGTTATGCTTCGTATGTATTCAAGATCTTAGAATATTGGTCAAAAAGGTAGAAGAAACCTTTAAATTTGCTGTTCCAATGATATGGAGGGAATCAATAAACCATTATAATGATTGTTACTTTTGTAGCGTAGATGCTGCCAGTTACAACTCCAAAAATTAAAGAGTAATAGTGTACATTAACCTACCGTCTGCCATTCGGCCAGTAGGCCATGGTCCAGATTTTCCTGTGCCTACACCACCAGAGGTTTTTGATGATGTTACACTGAAAATGTCTAGTGATGCCCAGTCTGATGAACATGAACAAGCTGATGAATAGTATAAATGTACTACAGAAAATGCAAAACCTAAGTTGTTTACTCAAAACGAACTAAAAGATTTGGTTTGGGATTTGGGCTTAACAAAGGAGAGAGCTGAACTGCTTGCATCCAGACTCAAGAAAAAAAATCTGTTGGTAAAATTAGACTACGTATACCTCATGAAATGATTTCTCGAGCCAATTTGGCTCAATATTTAACTGACCGATTTCTAGGATTCTTTCAGTCTGGCCTGTCTGACGAATGAATTAGAAATAGACTATAAAATTGAGAAATGGAGGCTTTTCATAGACTCCTCTATAACTAGTTTAAAGGCTGTCCTACTAAACAATGGTAACACCTATGCGTCATTACCTCTTGCTCATTCTGTACATATGAAGGAAAGTTATGAAAACCTTGATATAGTTTTAAATAAAATAAACTACTCCACTCATGGTTGGAAGATGTGGCGATTTGAAGGTGTTATGCATGCTATTTGACCAGCAAAGTGGTTATACCAAATGCCCATGTTTCTTGTGTGAATGGGATAGTAGAGCGAGGGATCAACATTGGTAAAACTGGCCTGCAAGACAAGTTTTAAAGCCTGGAGAGAAGAACATTCTGCGCAAGAACCTCGTACATCCGGAACACATTCTGCTGCCACCTCTACACATAAAATTAGTACTAATGAAAGAGTTAGTGAAAGCCCTATCAAAAGATGGGCAATGTCTCGTGTATCTCTGCGAGAAGTTTCCTCATTTATCAGAAGCAAAATTGAAAGATGGCGTGTTTGTTGGACCTGATATCCGGAAATTAATGTTCGATCCAAACTTTGAATCAAAAAAGTCAATGAGAGTGAGCCTTGGGTATCATTCAAGCAGGTTGTAAGCAAGTTCTTGGACAACAAAAAGAACTCACACTATATTTCTATTGTAGCCAACATGCTTGAGTAGTTCAAAGAGTTAAGATGTTTGATGAGCCTGAAGATTCACATTTTGAACAGTCACCTTGATTTTTCCCCCGACAATTTGGGAAATGTGAGTGAGGAGCAGGGTAAACATTTCCATCAGGATATCAAAGTGATAGAAAGAAGGTATCAGGGCCGCTGGAATACCACTATGATGGGAGACTATTGCTGGTCACTTCACCGAGAAGTTCAACAAGCGACTCACAGGAGAAAATCCAATACCACAAGCTTCAGGGAGAAGACGGAAAGGAAATATAAAGAAATGGACACATAAGCCTATTTGATAAAAAGGTATTTTCATGCTTAGAAGTAATTAAAAGGTTTCTACATATTGAAACACTATTTTACTGTATATTCCTATAGTATATTCCGCTAATTTTCTAGTTTGTAACGAAGTCCCACTGTGACAAAACTGTGGGTGATAGAAAAAAACTGAGATCAGATATGGAATCAAGACCAATAAAACCAAAAGAATCACCTATTAACGTTAAAATAAGTTTTAAAAAAGTTTGGTTTTACCAAATTACGATCCGCAAAATGTCAAAAGAAGAGTCATTGAAAAAAATTTGAGAATATAAAAAAAATCCCCACCACACACACCACACACACCATCACACACACACACACACACACACACACACACACACACACACACACAACACACACACACACACACACACACACACACAACACACACACACACACACACACACGCACGCACACACACCACACACCACACACACACGACACACATACACACACACACACACACCACACCACACACACACACAAAACACACAAACACACACACACACACACCACACACAACACACACAAAAAAAAAAACATTCGAGAGGAAAAAGATGTGTTGGAGGTCAGAAAAATCTATGGCGTTAATGTTTAATTATTTTCAAAGCTGGCTAAAGATATTATGGCCATTTTAAGTTTTGGGGGTAAATGCGGGCTAATCCAGAGCAAAAATCAAACCCTCCCTTTTAAAACACTGTGTAACAAAGAAAGAAAATTTTTTTGCCTTTGTTTGAAAATATTATTTCCTGAGTGCATCTGTGTAGAAAGCAAAGAAAAATAACATTAATCCAATCCAACATTACTAATGAAACAAGGAAAATATCTCAAACTGAATCTATTTGCAAAGCGTTTTCAGAGGTCTTCTAAAGTTTTCAGTGCGTACATCTAACTGACATACGCATCATTTTTCTCCATCCGCATCCGCATTGCTTCCGCATGAATTTTTTTTGCGGATAGCGGAGAGTATTCATTTATGAATTAGAAGGACTAAATGGTTCCTCCAACTTTCTGTAACGCAGATTGTTCAGACTCGTTTTAATAGTAGTGTTTATACATGCTTGAGGGGATAGGAGAAATAAATGATGCTGTCATCCCCTATGCTTTCGAACAAACAAAAAGTGAAAGCCTGACAGGTGATGATAATATGATTTTAGGTAATTGTATTTTCTTTTTAAACCAATTGAAGAGAGGTAACTAAGACTATAGCTCGAAAATTCTTGTTTGTCAGACGGATTCCTCTCTGGTTGCAACAATGAAAGCTGTGCTAAAATACTGCCTATTAAAAGTACAGGGAGTTATCAAATGTGACAGAAACCACTTATGCTGCAGATAGGAATAATAGATTTCAAAATCATACGAAACTATTGGTGCATCTCCATAACAACTTTTCTGGATCCTAGATACAAAATCAAATTTTTTGAACCACGTTTTTCACAGGGGGTTAAAATTTATTTTGTATGCCTATGTGCATGAAATGCTGCCTAAAGAAAGGAAAATTCACCAGCCAATTAAAATGGGGAAAGATTATAGCAAACACAGACCACAGCATTTACCATCTGTTAGGCGAAATCATGTGCTGAATCCATGAATTGTTCTTTAGAGCTTCTAGCAGCGATGAGAGTCTTGTTCAGAGGTATCAAAGGACACTCTGCATTGATGGAAGATTATCAAAAGCGAAAACTCTTGGAATCGGATTAAAGATCCATTGGTTTATATAGTTTTTAATAAATTGTAAAAGTTTTC
>JABUQX010080492.1:35000-37199 GCA_015478945.1 Trachelipus rathkii
AGCGTTTCTGTAAAAAATTGTAAAAGAAAAATATATTTGCAAAGATACTTTAAAAAAAAAGGATTAGGAAACCTGGATTTTTCTTCATTTTACACTTGAAATTCCTTTTTTAAAAAATTATCAAAAAAACTGCTAAAGCAATTTCAGTCTGAACAGTCTTTCCTCTTTTTAGGAGATATGAATATAAAAAAACCTAACCAAACTTGAAGAGTCTTTCTACTTGATGGCTTGATTGATTGGGTAGTGGGGTGCTGGTTATTTAAAAAAAAAATGCAAAAAAAACTGCAAAACACCAGGGAAAATGACGTAGAGAGATTCCAGTAAAGACTTTTATTCGGCAAAAAAAATTGGAAGAAAACCTCCATATCCAATCGAATCTTCGGCTTGTAGTTCGGTTGGTTTAATGCCAGTTGGATAATTTCATAATCAAAAAAAGTTCATCGGCACTTTACTTTCACGGAACGGCACGGAATAGGGCATTTGTGATTTGGGCATTCTTTATTTTTGAGGAAGGTCCTTTATAGGAATTTTCACCAGGGGCAATTTCTTGGGACTCCTTTTCGTCATTGCAAGTAGTTTTTGATTGTCACTGTTTTAATCGAATTGAATAGGCCACTTTAACGTTTAATCTTGAATTTGGGGACACAGAAAGGCTAATATCTGCTAGTTTAGTTTTATGGCATATATCCAGGATTAAAGGAAAAAACTAACCGAAAAAAACCTTATTGGGGGAAAAAAACCCTTTGGAAAATGGTTTCAGGAGAAAGTGGCTGGGACAATTACTGAAGGGGGCTCATTATTAAGGCGATTAATGTTTTTTAAATTCAAAAAAAAAAACTGCTAGAAATCAATATACATAAGAATTGCTTCCAATAGGGAAAACAATCGAAGTTTCAAATTATATATATATGATATATATATAGTATTATATAATATATATATTATATATATAATATATAATATATATAATTATATATAATATATTATATAATAATATATATATATATAATAGTTATATATATTACACGTTATATATATATATAATATATAATATATATAATATATATATATATATATATATATATATATATATATATATATATATATATAAATATAGAATAGTATATATATAATATATGTAAATATTAAATATATATAATTTAAACAACTTTACAAACAGGTTCCCAGGAAAGGTCAAGACCCCTGTCAAAGGGGCCAGAAAGCTGCTTTCGCCATCTTTCTCTATCCGCAGGGGGGACTCTCTCTTGCTCTTCTTCCAGCACGAGTAGCATTCCCTGTCTTCTCAATGAAGTCATCCATTACTGCTCCTCTACCTCCCATCTCATCATGGGCCCACTTCTTTCTCCTTCCCTGCAGTCCTCTTCCAGGTGTCCCCCCAACCATCTCAAATCTGGGGCTGGCAAATCCATTCTTAATTTAATATAGCCTTTCACTTCCCCAAACCTTCCTCCTTTATTTTTAAAAGTTTCTTGGTCTGTCTCCTTTCTAGGTCTTTTCCCCCACTATCACTTTTGTAAAAAAAAAAACCTAACAATCTTCGTGGCAGGGGGGGAACTTGTATTCGACTTATCCTCTCTTGTTGGGGGTCGTAACGCTCCATTGTTTTTCTTGCCCCATATAGTTAGGAAATCGGTGTTTTAAAAACATCCTCGTCTAATTATCCACCCTTTTTCCACCTCCATAACTCATTTGTCTATCTTTCAATATGTATAGGGGGTACCCCCCCCCCCCCCCCCCCCCCCCCCCCCCCCCCCCCCCCCTTTTTGCTCTTTAACACCTTCCCCCATACTGAAAAAGCTATTCTTACTTGGTTAATCTCCTGTAAAAACATTTCCTCCTCCTCTTTTTTCAAAATTTCTCCCACTTTCAAAGTGTGATTTTGCATTTCTTCCACAAAATTCCGTATATCCCCTTCCAAGTCCCTTCCAAACATCTACTCTCAAAAAGGCCTTTTTTTTCCCCTAACTAAAAAAAACCAACATTGATCTCCAAGTCCTTTTGAATGGGTGTTCCAATTAAAGTCAAAGGGAAAAAACCGGCCCTTTTCTCTTAAGGGCCTATTAGCAAAAAACCATGGTTTTAACCAAAACCTTCTTCTTCAAAGCCTATCTGGCCTCTTTCGCTCCCAAGGCATGCCAAGTCATCTGCGCATGCCAAAATATCAGTCCTAATCTCCTG
>JABUQX010080493.1:0-65000 GCA_015478945.1 Trachelipus rathkii
AGCTCCCCTAAATCTAAAAACAAAATTGATATGCGTCCCTATATTCATAAAACTAAAAAATATTTTATTCCTCCTAGCAACTATAAAAATTACTCGTCGACCGCCATACGTCTCCACTCCCAACGCCCTCCCAGAACCCATCCACAAACTTACAAAGTAACAACTATTCCCGAAATTATTAATACTCAAATATAATTCTTAAAACTTAAAAGAAATTAAATCCTTAAAACTATAAAAAAAATCACTTGCAATACAATTTTACACACAGTAAAAAAACACCAACATTTTAAAACCAATAAAAAGATAAACTGAAAACCCAGACAGATAGAAATAGACAAGCATAGAATATCCGACATGGATTAGGAACGGCTCACACGAAATAATAAAGACCTGCACTGCTTCGCTTGGCGCCGCGCCACCCTATTTCCGCGACAAACAACTTATATAGTATATATAACTACGTCAGGCTTAACTGACTATACTACCTTCAAAATATTATATAATATACACAAAAATTTTCTCTCTATATAAATTTTTAAAATACCATAAATAAGAGTAAGTTTGTGCGTCGATTATATTTTTCATCTTGTCACTATGCTACATAGCACCAATCTTTTCGCGACCATTGCTTTTATCGACACAATTTTTAGTGTATATTTTTATTTCCTTTTTGTCGATTTAATATTTTATTACGCCTATATTTTCTTCATTACCCTTTGACTTTTCTCTGAGTTTAATTATTGATTAATTTTTTAAATTAATAAATAATAACTTTATATTAATAACATTGCTCCACTTCTCTTATGCATTTTTTTTTAAATTACTTAAGCAGAGTTAATAATAACTCTCAGGTTAACATAATTAATAATAACGCTGTGATAAATTATAATAATTAGTTATAAATATAGCTCTAGGTAGTTTAAATAATGCTTATATTAAACTCTGTTTAAATTGCGTTGATATAATTTCTGCCAGTGCGTCTTTAATATTCTATTCTTTTACATTCGGGATTATATAAAATCCTAGGCGAATCCGTTTGAAATTTGGTATATGCATATAGGTGGTAGTGGTGTCTCACCATCGTAGATGATGATTACGGGTTAGCAGCTATAACTACATAGACTGGTGGAGTGTAATAGTAATTTAAAATTAAAAAAAGAATTTGCCAAAAAGTCAGGAATAACAACAAAAAGCGAAAATTAAACAAAAATCAATAAAGTAACAAGTGATTCTTTTGCTTATAATATAATACAATATATATTCACTTAAAACAAACTCGACTGTTAGTTGATTATCAATCTAATTGTATTCGCATCTCCTCTTCGCTGTCCGCCCATATAGGAGTTATATATATATATATATCATTATATAATATATATTACTATATATATATATAGTATGTAATTTTATCATGACTAGTTTAGTTTGATGGTGATATAATAAGTTATATATATATAATATATATATCGATATTCGTAAATAGAAGAATTATATATATTATATATTATATATATTAAATGAAGCAGGCCTAGAAAAATCTTTAGATTAAATTATATTTTTTTATTATTCTTCAATCCCTTCTACCCGTGAGTGGTAACATTTTGTTAAAGAAAAAAAAATATGTAATTAAACATTAATTAAAAAGAATCTTTTACGTGGTAACACACTAGAGTGACATTGACCAGAGACCTTAGTCACACAAAGGTCCTTACTCGAGACGGACCCGAACTTCAGTCTCAAATGCCAAGCACTCTTCTACCACAAAACTCCATGGAAGGAGGCAGTGATATTATTAAATTTTTAAATAAATTTAAACTACTTCTGAAACTAGCATTTTATTTATTCGCTCAGTTTAATAGAGTGAAAAGACGCCGGTTCATTCATATAAATTACATAGAGCAGTTATACCTGGATCCTATGTATCAGAAGTCTTAATCTTTGAGTATCGCTTCTATACTGCGTCTTTTTCAGACGCAATGCGTTGAATATAAATTAAATGATATTTATTATATAATATTTGCATATTCATTTAATATTATATATGAATTAGATTATAACTATAGCGTGATAGATAAATATCTTAGGGTTCTATAGTATTCTAGTTATATCTATCTATTGATGATAATTATAAGTCATATAGTATACTATATACTAGTTATAATATCAGCATATCTATATATCTCAGTAGGTATAGAGGCAAATATAATACGCGATATAATACGTCTCATATATATTAGTATATATATTATATATTATATATAGTGAGGTACGTATCTCTATAGATAAGAGAGAGAGAGTATATATTTATCTATCCCTTGACATGCCCTGTTGTTGAGATGACACACTTTATTTAATTCACAGCGTACAGTTTGACATTCCATTCTAGCCTTAGGTTGACATGGATCAGGTTAGAAATATTCGAATTTAAAAATCTTTTCACCACATTTCCTTGAAACTCCGAAGTTACCACTATATTATTATTATTATTATTATTATTATTATTATTATTTTATTATATTATTATTATTAATTATTATTAATTATGTATTATTATTATTTATTATTAAAATTATTTATTACTATTATATTATTATTATTAATTATTATTATTATTATTATTATTATTATTATTATTATTATTATTATTATTATTATAGAACATTTGTGCAGCTAAAAAATAATGTTCTAAATGTGAAAAGGTGAAACACGCCTCACTTAAATGAGTCCAAATTGTCTATATGTTTTGTTCTTTGCTCATTCCAAACATTTAGAAAAAACATGAAAATGTGGAAAGAATACTTTTCATCCGATTATTTATATAAATTTATATTTAATTTTCCCATTAATTAATACAAATTACACACACACTCACATTATATAATTATTATAATAGTATATACTATGTATAATATATTATTATACGAATATAAATATTATAATATATTATATTGATAATTTAAATATATATATAAGTAATATATATATTAGATATATATATACATATATATATATAAGTATAATATATATATATATATATATATAGTTATATAGTATAAATATATAATTATATATATATTAGACTTATAAATATATATAATAGCTATTATTATTCTTATAATATATATATTATATATATATATACTATAATAAATTATATATATATAATATATATAATATATATATAATATACTACAAACATTTATATCTATATATATATAGTATATATATAATTATACGTATATATAGTAAATAATATATTATAATAATAGTATATATATATCAGTGTTATATATATGTATTATATATATCTAATATATATTTATATATATAATATGATTATATATATATAATATAAAGTATATAGTATAATATATATATGTATATATATATAATATATAAATAGTATATATATAATAGGTATAATATATATATAAGTTAACCTAGAGGATATATATACATATATATATAGTATATAATCTAATATATAATATATAATATATCTAGTATAAATATATATATCATATACTATAATATATATATAAATATGATATATATATAATATATAAATATTAAAATAATATTATTATATATATATTACTATAATGTAATATATTATATAATATAATATATACTATGATATATATATATAATTATATAATACTATATATAATATATATATATATATATATATAATATAATATATATTATATGATATATATGTATATATTATATATAATATATATATATATATATATAATTTTTTAAAAACTTATCCAACAATTATGATAGCACAACAAAATTTTCTATGTATTCTCCTGCAATTTTTAATAAAATATCAATCAGTCAATCTACCAAAAATTTCTTCTAAAATCTAATAATGTAAGTTTGTAACATATAAGAAAAATGAAGATGAAAAAGAAAAAAAAAAAACTATCCAACCAAGGTTATCGAGTCGATCTTCAAATGATTGGACTCTAACTTTATCCACGACTCTACAAATTAAACAACAAATCCTCCACTTCATAATTGATGACACAGTGAAGAAGAACACCCTCTCAAGAACACATTCTGAAGAAGATACCTTCAGAAGTCTAAAAACCCAAAGAAGAAGAAGTACGTCACAGAAAAACGAGGCTGATAACTATCCAATCAGGTAGATTCAAGAAGAGGATACAAAGGAACTACTTCTACTACATAACTGGTCAGTTAGCAGTTCCCAGCAGAAGGCCATATCAAAGAGGAAAATTGAAGCGCCCTGAAGACCAGAAAAGACGTGAACAGCAGTCACACCGTTTGTCCCAGGCCAACAAGCCTTAGTTTTAAAGTGAATTTCATCGTCTCTAATACCAATTTAAGATAACGAATACCTTCAAGCAGCATACACACCGAAGAAGACGGAAACATCAACCACACAGTTAATCCCAGGTCTACCAGACTAAGTTTAACGTGGCTATTTCCGTCAATACTAACTAATAACTAACTACTCTCCCTACGGAAGGACTCACAGATTATTACATCTTCAGATAAGCTTCCACTTCGACTATTAAGCTCTCTGGTTAAAATAGAAGAAAAGATTCACCTACCTGGCAGAGACTACAATACAAGATTGACCACATACCAATGCATTCTATAATGATGGATAACTAAGAATGATTTTTATCACCCAATATATATAGTACGTAGTTTTGCTTGTACACATATACACTTCATAAAATATATTAATATAATAACTATATTATATGTTCTATGGATGATAATATACAATATATATGATAAATATAATAAATATAAGGGTCATATTTAAGCAAAGTATTATATGTCTTATGTTTAAAGCTGATTTTCTTAGGATCATACTTCCTTCAAAATTCGCAATCAGCACCAAGCTTCATACATGCCTATCGAACTTCTTCATTACATTTGTTCATCTCTCCTTCAATGAAGACCACTCATCTACTGATAGTGCTGCGAATTCAAAGATTCATTTAGGTGTTAACAGATCCGCTTTTAAGGCCCAAAGGAATATGTAGTTTATCAACATTTTTTATACTTGTAAAATTAGTCCACAACATGAAATACAACAAGTGATGCTTATTACAACTTTTTTTGTTTTAAAAACTTATTTTCAACAATTTATGCACTTCAGCCAAAATTTTATATTCATTCTTATACAAGTGTTTACGTATATATCAAATTGATCTGCATACATGATTACTTCTTGATCTTTGCCAGTGAGGAGTATTTAAATTATTTAAATTATTTAAATTGTTTAAATTCCAAACAATCTAATATCCGTTTCATCATGAACTGAGAAAGCTATGGTTGTCTCCCTATTTTTAATGTAGTGATCCAGCACAGTTTCGGTAATTTCCCTACATATGGATACACAAAGTTCACCTATACTTCTTTGTGCCCTAACTCTTTCTATAGACATCATCTCTTGTTAATCAAAAACGCAGGTTTTTAAACCATTATACATCAAACCTAACTTTATTCTTATTTTTTACTGTCTTTATCATCAATTTTCATCGAAATACGAATGTTGCACGATGGTACGGAATGAGGTTCACTCTTTTCGTGTGCCTACTCTGTATTTTTCTATATTTTGTCTTGGTCTCTCTTGCATATTCACAAATAAATTTATTTGATCTGTTTATTTTTTCACTAAACTCTACTGACTCTCCAAATTTATTCGATTATTTAAACTACAAAGTGAAGCATATTCTTCTAATTTCTGTGAAACCTAACAGTTTCCTTTAAGTTTGCAAGATACATCTGATTATCTGTATATACATCTGTATATTTTATACGCTCCTCTTCAGATAAAACTCATGAATTTTTTTTTTTAGCCAACTTTTTTAATTTCTAAATCATTTTTTTACAGAATCCAAAATCATATATCTTTAATAATTTATATGAAAAATAGATATAATCTTTCATTAATATTATTCTAAATTTACTTTAATAGATAGATATATATACGTATATATACTATATAAATATAATTATTAATATTTGGTCTCCCAAAGAGATAAGGAGGGCCATATAAGTGCATGGATGATGAAAATGTATCTAGCATAACAAAAAATTAAAGAAGAAAAAAGAAGTCCAAAAGGGCGCACAAAAGCGCAATTTGTCGGCAGAAGGCACTTACATTTTTAGATCAGGAGTACAAATCGGATTCTTGTGGGTTGCCAGAAATAAGTTACTGGAAGCAATATTAAGTTCTAAAAAATTTAAACATTCTATAATATTAAATACAGGACATTAATTGAAAGATTAATAATTTTTTTAACTAGGTATGTCATTAGAGACAGAATTTAGCACATTTATAACAAACTTGTCATTCTAATCTTCTCCTATCTATCCATCTTCTATCACACCCCCGACATATTTATCTACGAGCTATCTATCTGTCTTATATGTATGATATGTATGTATGTATGATAATGTATGTATTATGAGTGCTATATTGGTATTTGCATAACGTATGTATGTATATATGTTATGTGGAGTATGTATGGTATGTATGTATTTATTTGAATATGTAGTAATTGTATTCGTATATTATGTATGTATGTTTTTATTTCACTCTCTTTTATTCTCTCTCTGTCTCTCTCTTCTCTCTCTCTCTCTCTCTCTCTCTCTCTCCTCTCTCTCTCTTCTCTCTCTCATCCTCTCTCTCTCCTCTCTTCTCTCTCTCTACCGTCATTCTCTCTCTCTCTCTCTCTCTTCCTCTTCTCTCTCTTCTCTCTCTCTATCTAATCTATCTATCTATATAATAGTTATATCTATATATCCTATCTATCTCAATGCATCTATGTATTTATTTGTCTGTTTCATACTTGAGTCACAACGCATGAAATTTTAAGATAAAAAATAATTTTCCTTCATATTTTATATTATACCCCATTAGCTTCACGAATACTAGTATATATTTTCTAAATAATTATTATTATATAATATGAATATATATTATATATATATATATATATATATATATATATAAATATATAATAATAGTATATATATATATAGTATAGTATATATTATCCCCTACCCTAGTTGAAAATATATATATCACATATATATAATATATATATATACATTATAAACACCAATATAGTAATATATAAATAATAATATATATTCTATAATATATTATAATATATATATAGCGGTATATATATCTGATAAGGTTGTATTAAGATATATTTTACGAATATGTAATATTAGATTAAATAATATATATATATATTAGTATTTAATAAATAATATAATACTATAATATGAATAGTAATATATATATTAATATATATATATTATATGTTATAATATATAAACACACACCCACTACTATATATATGATATATATACCAATATATATATTGATTATTTAATATATGATATAATATAATATATATATATATATATAATATATAAATATACATATATATATATATATATATACCTATATATATATAATATATATTAATATATATATATATTATATATATTATATATAGTTAAAAGTATATAAATATATATATATATTATATATATATACAATATATATAATATTATATATATATATATATAATATAATATTATATATATATATAATATATATATATATATTAAGTTTAGATATAATTCTACGATAAATTTATATTAAGATAATGATATTATATTACATATTTATATATTAATATATATAGTAATATATAATATATATATATATATAAATATATATATATAATATATATATATATATATATATTATATAATATATATAAATATATTATATACTATATATATATATTATATATTATATAGTATATATAATATAATTTAAGTAGATATATATATATATTATAATAATAATATGTATACATAATATATATATATATATATATAATATATATTATATATAGCATTACATATTTATATATATTTATAGATATATATATATAAATTGTGAGTGTGTAAAAACTGAACATGAGTTTAAAGTAACAACAAAAATGACTTAACTTTATTATATTTCTTTATATTATATTTAATATTAATTTATTTTAATTTATTCAAAAATTAATTATTAATTAATTTTATTTCTTAAAATTAATAATATACACTCAATTTTAATTCAAAAATAAAAAAAAAGGTGCTGCATAAATACTGATAAAAAAGGTCGGCTTGCGGTAATTTCAATAATTATCGTTGCCAGGAGACGGATTTTTACTGGAATTGTACAGAGTCTTTTCCAAAGACATATAATAACGTATAAAATATAGTAAGTATATAATATATATATATATATATATATATATATATATATATATATATATTAGTATATAGTATATATATAGATATATATATATATAATATATATAATACTAATATATTATAATCTATATATATATATATATATTAAATGTATATAATATATATAATAATATGTATAAATTATTATACTATATATTTAATATATGATATATATATATTAGTAGAGTATTATATTATAATATCATATATATGTATAATATATATATAATTTGAACTTATGTAATGAACTGATAGGGTTTCAATTAATCGTTGAATATTTTATCAACAAAATATGTTAAAGATTAATGTGTATACAAATACGTGTTTAGTATTAATTATGAAAGGTATAACTTTGTGTGTTTGTTGTGTAGTGTGTAGATGTGTGTGGGTGCATGTGTACGATACATAAAACTTAAAAAAAATATAAATAGGGAAAAAATGATACTCTATGAAGTTGCCAAATAGCGATTTTAGTGAATTAAACATTCCAAATTTTTGCCAAATAAACAGTTATGAAAACGATCACAAAAAATATAACATGAATAAATAGTTCCAGTTAAATATTAAATTAAATATATAAATTTATCAATTATATACTAATGAGCTTAATACGAAAGTAATGTTCATCACATTTATTTACGTTACATAGCATATGAAGAAAATCTACTCTATGTTACGTGTGCCAGAATTTCAACTCATGTACATCCAAAAATACATATGTGTAAGTATGTATTAAGGTGAGAGCAATATTGACATAATATCGTATGATATATATTACTTGGGATGGAGTTGAGGAATTGAAAAGGTATATTATATCTAATAACGAAGATAATGTCAATATATGAGTGTAAGGACTTGGACCGATAAATCTTAAGAATGTCTCAGTTAATGCCAGCATTCATGTAAGGAACATTCAAATTATATATATATAATTATATTATAATATATAAATATATAATATTATATAATATATATATATATATATATATTAATATATTATATATATATATATACTATATTATATATAATATTTAATTAATATATATAATAAATATATTAATGATGATAATCTATAATATATATATATATATAATAATATATATATTTATCTTATTCAATACATCACTGAGTGAGTTTGTTATAAATATTGGTTCTATGAGTAGTTACTTAATTTAATTAATTATTAATTATTATGTAATTATTGTTAATTTTTATTTTTGTATTCTTTGTCTCTTGAATTATTATTACTAGTTTTAGTTGGAATTTTTGAGTATTCAGTATTTAAAGACTTTTTTTTTGTTTGTTTGTTTGTTCGAATGTTTTATTATTTTCTAAATTTAGTTAATATTATGTAAATATATATATATATATAGTACCTTACCTTTATAATTAACATATTCATTATTATATATTATCTCAGTTTTAATGTTTGTATATTATTATATGTACCTAATTCCTTCTGTAATAATAATCATGTTTATATATTATATACGACTGATCGGTATGTATAGCGTGATTTAATATGGACTTTTCTATGATTGATAATGCACGGGTTATATTGTATAGTAATACTAGTATGTTTACTTTCTTATATTTGTTGATAAAATATTTATATTATATACTATAAGATTTATTGTAACTGTATTTATTATTTACACATATAAAGTGTATATTCTATACTATTAAGTATATTTTCCAACTGTAGACTAAAGCCTATGGAGCTTCTTATTTCCACTTATAATATAATATATATTATATCAGTTTATACTCCTCACGATCTTTTAAACAACAATAATATTTATAATAGAGATACTTTGTAGTTTATTACCTTATAGAAGCTGTATTTTTTTATTTATTCGTAAACTGACTAATGGTATAGATTCAGAGTTATAGAGTATACATAGTACTGTTATTCCTACTAGTATATAGGGTATGTTTAATCTATGATACACCTTTGTTTCATTATTCTGTTGAAGATATTCGCTTACCGTATTATTATGACATATATCCATATATATATATATAATATATTATATATATATATATATAACTATATATATATATGTATATAGTATATAGTATATAATAATACTAATATATATAATATATATATTATATATATATTAGTATTATATATATATCACTATATATATGGGAGATATGGGTATATAAGGCTGAGTAATATGATTATCTGAAATATCATTATATCTATAAATATATATATATAATATATATAATATATACATACGTCAAATATATATATATATACATATATATATATATATTATATAAGATAATATATTATTATATATATATATATACGTATATATATATTAGTATAATATTATTTAATTAATAATAATATACTACTTATATAATGTATATATATATAAATATAATTATATATATATATCTTATCTGAATCTTCTATCCTATCATAATATTATATATATACTATAATAATATATATATATATATAACTGAAAGTATAGCACAATCCACACGAGACAAGTTTTTTTCATTATCTATTGGGAAATATAAGGAAGTCTCAATTGTAAAGGGGAAACATTTTGGAGAGCAACACATTTATCAACTTTTACAACATTAACAACTTTCCTTATCTTATATAACATCTACAAAACGCCCTTTATAAACACAAGTCATTAAAAGATATTTTTATATATATATATGTATATATAAACAACTGCTAACAAATAAAAAAAAAACATAATATATAAAATAAATAAACAATCACATCGCTATACTTTAAACCTCATAAAAATAATCAACAAAATAAATAACTCCAAAAAAAATAACTGCTTATACAGAGAAGCAGAGATTGTAGAGACAATTCGACATTCAGGACCATCGCAAGAAGGGAAACGCGTGCTCTAAAACCAATCCTCTTTCTGACGTGGACACGGGCCTCTGGTCTCGGTAAGGGGTGGCCTTCTCGGCACATCTTTTGTTCAACTCATTTTTCGTTTTCATTTTCAACGTCTACCCAATAAATAATAAAATAAATAATAATACATAATAATATAATAATAATAATAATAATAATAATAGATATAATTAATAATAATCAATAATAAAATTAATAATAATAATATAATAATATAATAATAAATATAAAATGATATTAATAATAATAATAATAATAATGATAATAATAAATATAACAATATAATAATAATAATAAAATAATTAATAATAGATAATCAATAATAATATAATAATAATATATAAAATATAATATATTTAATAATAATTAAATAAATAATAATAATAAAATAATAACTTAATATAATAATACAATAATATAATAATAATATAATAATAATAAATAATAATAATAATATTAATATTAAAATATAGCGTCGCGGGGCTGTATCATCACCGTGCAACCAAGCATCGATGGCGAAGACGACTGAAGTTCCATAGTGAAAATATCCATTGAAAGCGAAGGCCGAGAGGGGTATTAATAGAATAGATTGGTTGCTTTCTCAATATTGCGACCTACGTGTTACAAGTATTGATGTAGTAATTACTCGAACCTTACTCAGCAACACATTCTACGTCAAGAATAGGTGTTCTGTTTACATTCGCATGAGAATATTACAACCTTGTTAAAAATAAAAAGAAGAAATATTAATGCATTCTTGACAATGTCGACATACTTTGCGAATTAATACATCTAGCCTATGGTTTGTTTCTATAAATTTTACACTGAAGTATGGGGAACAACGCTTATATGAGGAATGTATAGGCACTTTAGGGCTCATTTGATACTTTATCTTCTCTCTTTATTTTGAAAGAATGCAAATCTATAGAGCCTGGATATGCTGAAGAATGGGTTGGTGGCATCTCGAGATATTTATTCCTATGTTATATCAAAAGGAATAGGAGTTTGGAGACTTATTATCGGAGAATGCACAGTTTCAACTTCATCCAATGTGAAAAGGCAATTTAATTAATATATATATATCTAAATAGTAATATGATGCTATATAACGCATAAATATAGTTTAAATTGTAATATTTAGATATTAGTACTATAACTGATATATTATATATATACTATATGATAATATATATATATATATATATATTCTCCGTTGGTATATATGTATGCGAATATGAATAGGCTTATTTTATAGTATATTGTTTAAAGAATTTTGTTTCTGGTATTTTATTAATTAGTTTAATTTAACAACATTGTATATCATCGATGTAAAATACTGTATATATTATTAAAATATACGTACTACTTAGTAGTAGGTGTTATTTATATATAAGTAGAGGGGACTGTATTACGATCTGTATTATATTATATTGGGACGAGGTTGGCCGCTTACGCCTGCAGTACTGTGTGTGCTATGACTCGTGTATGTCTGAGTAGTTTATTATATATTACTATATAGCTATACTATATTAAATATATATATGAGTATATATATATATTATATATATACTATATATAAGTTAAAAACTTGTGTTGTATGTGCATGTGTTCTGTAATATTTTAAAAATACCTTTATGTAAACAACATTGTAAATCTCGATAAAAAACAGATATAGACACTTTGAAATAGTATCAATAAAACACACTAAATGTAAATATATATATATAATATTATATATATATATACTTATATATATATATATACTATATAGTATATAATACTTCGCCCATTTAAATAATGCACTTTTTCAGTAAAATTATTTAAAAAAAAAAAATCTTGTTTTAGGCACAGTCATCCTACGTTACTATGTTAAGTTCTACATAAGAACTTATTTTTTATTTTATGATTTATGATAAATTATTATTTTATGCTGTGGTTATGTAGGAGAGAGAAAAAAACATGGTGTATATGATGAAATGTTTAAGTTTGTAAAATAATCCGTGAACATTTATTTATATTTTTAATTAATAATGAAATAATGATAAATCAGGAACATTGGAAAAGACGAAGGGGGTGAGGGTGGGTGGGGGACCCCTGGTGGCTGTTTGCTGTAGTAGTGTCTTACTGCCTTATTGCTTTAGTGGTCCCTAAAATTCATGTTTTTTCGTGAAATGTTGACAACTTTTTTTCCTAGAACAATGTTTTTAAAGAAATAGGTTTTTTCAAAAAAACAAAATGTTTTTCAAAAAACAAAAATGTTTTTTCATCAAAGAAAAAATGATTTTCTCCTGGCAAAAGAGAAAATAGTTCTTCACAAACAAAAGATATGAAAACAAAAATGTTTTTTCAAACCATTTGTAACTTTAACTATCTGATGATATTAATCCTTCAATTATGATAAATTTTCTATAATTTGTAATTAATTATAATTTAACTTTAACTTTGGGTAATGAAAACCAAGCTTTTTCATCAAGAATTAGTTGGTTGAAAAGAAAAAAAACATAAAAAATGTAAGACCATTAAATATAAACTCTAACAATATACTCTTTCTTCTTTCTCATTCTTCTTCTTCTTCATTCCTTCTCTTCTTCTTCTTCACTTCTTCTTTCTTCTTCTTCTGTTCTTCCTTCTTCTTCTTACTTCTTTTTTTTCTTCCTCCTCTTCCTTCTTTTTCCTGTAACAAAGATGAGTCATCAAAAGCTGAGACATTAAAAGATGAGTCATCAAAGTTTGAGACAATCGCAAGTTGAGACTCAAAGCGGAGGTACCAAGTTGAGGTATCAAAGTTGATGGTATCAAAGTTGAGCCACTCAAAGCTGAGGTATCAAGAGGTTGAGGGTATCAAGTTGAGGGTATCAAATTAGAAAGGTTAAAGTGGAGGCATCAAGAGTTGAGGCAGATCAAAAGCTGAGGTATCAAAGTGAGGTAATGCAAAGTGTTGAGGCATCAAAGTTGGATGGCATCAAAGCTGAGGTAATCAAGTTTAGGCATCAAAGATATTGAGCTGTAGTGTGTGTGTGTGGGTGTGTGTGAGGGTGTGTTAGTTATATACAGGAACTCAAGTTAGGGTAGTTACCGCTAACATGACCTCAGTGTTGACAGTTGTCCCGTACAACAGATATTGTACAGACTGTTAGATACCGGTGACATGTTGCTCGGGATCAATCATAAGGTCTACTTAGATCGGCCTCAAGAACGTTATTATGAAAAAAGGTCATTTCAGGCCTTGATTCGGTATCAAGGCCGAAATATCAAGGTCAACAGACCGAATATCAAGGCCAAAACATCAAAAAAGAGGGCTAAGTACTTCACCTAAAGGGGTGTGTAAAGGAGAACAAAAAAACTAAGCGGGTAGCACGTAACGAAGGCGCACCCCTTCCTCCGTAGGGTGCTAAAAAGCGGGTCTCTCTCTCCTCTCGGTCTCTCTCTCTCCTATATTAATATATAAATATATAGTTAGATGAAATAGTTATACATATATATATATATATAATATAATTATATATTTATAACTTATATATCTATAATATATATATATTATACCAGCTTCACTTAACCCATGGGAGACCATAGTTTGGCTGCGGCTTTCTAACATAGGTTCGAAATGTGATAAGGGAGAAAAAAGGTAGATGAAGATATATGAAAATCCGAGACGGAAAGCGAAAAAAGATGATCGTGCACTGCGGTGGCGGGGTCGGTGATGTGTGCGCCAAGAGGCCTCGGTTTTGATCCAATATCGCGTTCGTTTGACTCGCCGAAAACGCTCTTCTAAACGCCCTCCGATCAGAAACATATAATTTGACCTTAAAAACCGTCTTAATGACGCCCAAATAAGCGATGTTTTGCAAAATGTTGCAAAAATTTGCAAATGTTGCAAATTTTGTTTGCAAAATTTGCAACATTGCATGCGGGGGGCGAAGGGGGTGCAAACATTGCAATGTTGGATTGCAATACGCCACCAAGGGGGGTAGGGTAATATCTAATACTAAACTCTGTTAAGGTAGTGGCGAATCCGATCCCGTCGTAAACCACAGGAATCGATTCCATTTAGCAGTGTCGATTATGTACTAAACGATACCAATATCGGGTTATTATGGTCTCGTCACATACAGATATATCGTACTAGAAGGGTTAGAAAGGGGGTGGGGTAATAACCGGTAGAAGGTGAACAACCTAACAGACATTCTATATCATATCACCATCCGACTCCTCAATTATTCTTAGATCGCTAGGAGTAGACATAATACCGGGTGTATGCTATGACGTAGGACCATGTCATGCTAGAAAAGGCTAGAAAAGGGGGGTAGGGTAAGTAACTCATAGAACGGAAGCATCCGTAGCATCTGTTACTAATATACGCACAACTCGACTCTCTATCCAATAATCCTAGGGTGTAGGCCTAAGATACCGGTGTATTTAGTGAACATTACGGACAGTGTCATGCAGATGAAAAGGCTAGAAAAGGGGGCTGGAGTAATAACTCATATGAAAGGAAAGTACATCCCTAATTGCCCCTTCTAATGTAATATAGATCGCACCAATCGATCTCCCCGTACCAACCTAGGGGTAGGCACTAAGAATCGTGTATTCTACAATATCAGGTCGACACGCGATCGATGCTAGCTGACTCAGAATATAAGAAGCCTATATCATATAGACCTATAGCTATTCCTATAACCTATAAAGCCTATATCTCTATACGGATATAGCCTATAGCCTGCATACGAAACATGCGACCAGTTTTACCTCGGTCGGCCGGCACCGTAAGCTTGTTGAAGTCTCGCTCTGCTTCTTCGCCGTCCGTTATGCAGATTTTGTGGTATTGTGGGCTTAGAATAACTTGGGTCCACAAAACTTGACTGATACTACGCTATTACGTCGAACACGCGAGGTAAGCGTTCCCTTTCGACTCATCCTCTGGTGTTTTATTATTATAATTATTTATTGAATTATTATTATTATTATTCAATTATATTATTTATTATTATTATTTATTATTATTATGTATTGTTATTAATTTATATTAAATTGATTATTATTATTAATTAATTATTATATTAAAGTTATTAATATGTTTATTATTATTTATATTATATTACTATTATTTTTGGTTATTATTCCACCGTGGTTTCTTCTTCGAATCCGGTTTCCGTGTCCAATATACATCTACAAGGGTAGGGTTTATCGTATCAAGGTTAACACTGCAACAGTACGGGGGCGTAACCTCGTCGTAGACGAGTTACGTCCCCGTGGGTCCCCTGAGGGGGACCCCACCCCTCGTAAAAAATCGAAGTGTTCGTAATTTGCTAAAATTTGGTGAGAGGTTCAGAGTTGAATTTCTAGAAAATAGCTTAGTATGTGAATCTGATGAGTTGGCTCCGGTGACCGGTGCTGGAGCACTGCGGTGCCGAGTTATATAAACAGCTCCGTATATACACCATGTTGGTGTTTTAAATAAGGGTTTATCGAGGATCGTAGGAACTCGAATATGATGGTTATAAGTCCCTGTAGGGTGTCTAGGACTCCCATTAGGGGGTCCCGTGACTGATAAACACACACGACGCACACGCAGCAGTTGCAAAAAAACAAGAAGGAAGAAGAAAGGAAGAAGGAGGAAGTGAGGAGTGGAAAGAATGAGGAAGTGGAGAAAGAATGAGGGAAGGAGGAGTAGAAGGTGACAGCTGCACCGGTGCTGGCTCCGTGCGGTGCCGAGTTATTAAATATTTGTGTACTGATCAATGTTGGTGTCTTTATATAGTGTTATTGGGGTCCTGTAGATTTTGAAACCATAATTGGTATTCAGAACCACAATAGAATAAAAATAATAAATATAAAACATAAATAAATTTCTTATTCTTTTATGTTTATTACTTAAATTACAATTTACGTGTTTATACATACCCTAAAGCATTAAATCAGCTAAATCAAACACCATCCCAGGCCAGCATCCACCTCCGCTCACTGACTCATACTGTGATCTATTGATTAGATTGTAATTAGGTCAAATTTTTGAGTATCATTTTGGATAAACATAAGCATCAAAATCAAGGGTTCTTTATACAACATACAATTAATAATGCCAGTTAGAGTAAACATTATGTTGACGAACAAAGTTTATCGCATTATATAAGCTTAACTTTGTGATCATACATGAACTAAGAAAATAATGTTACTTAATAAAACGACAAACCTAGCACATCTTAAGCACGGAAATAACCGGTCAACGTTAACAAGAGATCCACCTTAACATCAGTAATACCTATACTTACATAGTGAAACCATTAGGGGGAAACAATTACGCAAATAGTTATAAGCCAACGCCCAATACCTTCTTGTTAGGATCCTGTTGTCGTTTAGGGGTTACGCATTGTCTAAACTGGTTGTTGACATCATTCCTGCGTTGATTGGTGAGAGAGAGAGAGAGGATTACATTCTCCTTAAAAGAGCATTAGATGAAGCTCTTCATACAGTTATTGCTTGTCTTGAACTTTAAAACTATTAAAAATGGTTTCTCTCGGAATAATAATTGTCAACGATATTAGGTAACATGAATGAATATCGCAATCCAAAAAGTTTTTTCTTAACTTAACTTTCCGTCGTAAGACAATGAGAGAACGTTACTTGCATTGTTCCGATGTCATCTTACACCCATAACAGACCATTATTCCTTTCCTGTGAAGAATTAAGTCGGGTGTTCGATGAAGTTAATACTTGGATAAATGAAAAGTACATTTCTTCATCAGTGACAAATTCGTGGGGAGTTGCGATCAGTGGCGGCGAAAGAATGTGACTCAAAAAAGATTTAACTCTTGTTTTTCGCTACTAACAATATTTGAATCCCTTTGATTAACGTATGCTGGTGGAAGACTTAATTCAACGGGGATATTCCGCCCCACAGCCTTTGGTGTTTGTGTAAGTGGTAAAGAAAATATCACAGCGTTTATCAATGCACGAAGAAATATCTAAAAGGTTGATTGAAGTTGATTTACTGGACGAACTTATTAACCTCTCGCATGGTATACTCTATACGATGTACGATGAACACAATGTGTTCGAATCACAGGAAACACCAGTTATCGAGGCGCTCAACCTTGAAAAATTCACCTTCCTTTATGAAAAACAGATGAAATCACCAGGGTACAAAGAACAATCTTTGAAAATACCAGCAAGAGATATTTATACCTATATCACAACTGAAGGTCTTGGAAGTTTAGAACAATACATCGAATGCTCACATTGTATGTTAAATGTTAAAGCTTCTTAAACGAACTCAATCTTATTAAATATTTTTAATATAATTTATACGATTGTAATTTTTATTATTATAGAGCTGTTTTAGAAACATATCATGTAAAGATGTAATATTATTGTTTTTGTTTCTTATGATATGTTTGCTTTTCCTTGTATATTTTTATATATCTTTACATATCTATATATATTATATAGTATTATATATATATTTATTATATATTACTTATATATATTATATATACTTACTTACGATGCTATATATATATAATATGTTATTTGTATTTCCTGTATCACTCGAACTATCAGATACAATTCAGAAATTGTTCAAACTTCTCCCTCTTTTCGAAACATTGTGCAAAATACCTATGATTCCGGTTTGGTCACTTTTCGAAACATTGACGTAATACCAGTTGAATTCGGTGTTTTGTAACAACGTTTCATACTGAAGCCATATCGTTCAAAAGGGTAGTACATTCTCGTTAGACAACAAAACAACAACAACAACAACAAACAACAACAACAACAACAACAAACAACAGATCGGTCGGAACACATAACACAAAAATGTTCTTTATATAACCAACAAGAATATATACTAAAGTAACATGTGTTTTCATATTAAATGAAAGCTAACATAGCATCCATGTGGACTAAAGAAATACATGTACACACGACTAATTCTATCACGAATAAACAAACTAACATTAACAAAGATCTCATACTTTAACAGCAGTAAAGTTACTTAACACAGGCGTCCAAAAAAAGGGTACTAGTCAACTATTTGTTTGTCAAGGCATATCTCTACATATCAATTCGTTAATTACAACGATTTAATCAAATGATTCAGGCCACATATTGCGTATCATTTCGGATAAACATAGCTGGCAAAATGAAGTGTTCTTTTATGATACGCTAACTCACCGACTATATGCTAACATATACAAGGTTTTTTCATCTTATATAGCTAACATAGCGTTCCATATGACTAAAGAAGATAATGTAAATTAGCGACAAACTAACAGCAAGCTTAAGCCACGAAAAGTGTTTAGTCACATTAGCAAAGCGCCACACTTAACACCTAGTAAAGTATAACTGAACATTGCATCAAAACGTCACCTACGTTCTCAGACTTATTTCCGGCAAGCTCGGCAGTGTGTCCTCGTATGGGCATACTTAACGTTAATTTTACATTGACGTATGAGCGTAAGTATTTAAGCATGGATTACGTATCGATAATCTAGATCCTCATACTAGAAGTTCCAGTAATTTAAGCTGACCATACAACAAAGTTAGCCAAACATAAACACAAAAAATAATTGCTTTATAGAGTACGCATTGAATATCATGCCTTTAACAACAAAGCTTTAGCACTCCAATATGCTAACATATCTTACACAAACTAAAGAATATAATGTACAAAGGCCACAACTGAGAGCATATCTCACGCTACTCAGTAATCCAGGCCGAGATGTGAAACGATTCCCTACTATCAAAGGTTAAATGTGCGCTAATGGGTTCATACAACTACTCGATATGTTCCCTCCTTATTCTCGCATTATCAAAGCAAACAGGTAAAACCGCTCATCTAACAATAATTCCGCTCAACAAAGTGACCAATCCTATCAAGATGACCAACATTTGGTGAACTACGAATTTAGACACCAATTCTTCATTCAAAGTGATCCATCATTTTGGTAATAACATTAATTGAACGAATGAATAAGCATAGACATCTGCAGCTAAAATTCTTAGGGATAACCCTTACATTACCTACACAAAAACTCCTAATTCTAGGCTCAACGTTTTCCTAACACACTCATCGTCAGTTAATAGCAGTTAATAAACTCTATCAAAAACATCATTCATTTCCTCTAAACAAAGCAGATGTTACTTTTCGCATTGTCATGAGTAATGAATTCTGGTAACCATAACGTACCTAACTTAGCGAATAAACACGTTTTCATTAAGTGCAAGAGTATCTAAGCACACACCATAGACACTTGTCCGAGAGAAACACCCAGGGGGATGTGCACTTGTAAGCACCTAACGCTTTCGATGAGGTACCTAATATGTTTTATCCTTAGGTACACTAATGACTATGTTAGCCACTGCCCCGTTCAGAAAATAGTCATTTCAAAACTGTTTATGAGTTAAGTCAACAGCGCCATCTATCAGAGGCGATTTGTTAGCACTGTAAGCGCCACTGTAAGCACTATTTTGAGATCACACCAGAGAGATGGATGCATGAAGACGCATCTCGGGGTACCCTGAAAGAGGTGTAAAGCGTAGAGCGGCCAGTCCCTTTGAGGAAGCAGAGACTTTATGCTAATCAGGTAAAGACGTTAGTATCTATACAAAATCCCTTAACAAAGCGTGATCAATGCTATCAAAGATACAGCATATCGAACCTATGATTTGACACTAATCTTCCATCAAAGTTGTCACACTTCTCATAGATAGACACATTTGAACTATGAATAGAACGTAGACAGCGTGAATAAACTATCTCGGGCAAGACCTGGACATTACTCAACAAAACTTAACCTAGGCTCACGTTTCATACACATCATCGTCAGAGTTAACACAGTAATAGCTTACAAAACTCATCATTTCTCTACCAAATCGTGTTTGATTTCACCTGGTCGATAGTAATTAATTATAAACATCAACGGTACTTAAGCTTACGATACAGCAGGTTTATCCATTAACGCAGGAAGTATCTAAAGCAACACCAACAACCTCCCGACGAAGAAAACCCAAGGAGGAATTGCGGTCCCCTGTAAGGGTGTGAAATCTTGAGAGGGGGGATCACACCCCGAAGGGGTGTAGCGGGCTCTGGGCCTCAGCGCTCGAGAGTGCTTGAGGCCTTACCTCTCTTCGGACGGGGTAATGCCCCGCTTACACCACTTCGGGTGATCCCCCTCTCAAGATTCACCCCCTTTCAGGGGGCGCATCCCTGGGTTTTCTCTCGGGAGGTGTTGTGTTGCTTTAGATACTGTCGGTTAATGAAAACCTGCTTACTCGTAAGTTAGGTACGTTATGTTAAATATTACTAGTTAGGTACGTTATGTTAAATGAATTTGTAGAGAAATGAGATGATTTTTGTAAGATATACTGTGTTAACTGACAATGATGTGTTAGAAAACGTGAGCCTAGGTTTAGGTTTTTTGTTGAGTAATGTCAGGTTTCGCCTGAGAACTTTTGCTTGAATGTCTACGTTTATGTGCATAGTTTCAAATGATGTTACTATTCTGAGGTTAGCTGTGACACTTTGATGATAGATTTGTGTCAAATCATAAGGTCGATATGCTGGTACTCTTTGATAGACTTGATCACTTTGTTAAGGATTTTGTTAGATAATACGTCTTTACCTGATTCTGATATGGCTCTTGCTCATAGGGCTGTGCCCTTACCCGCTTTACACCCTCATTCAGGGTACCCCGAGATGGTCTTCGTGCATCTCTCTGGGGTGATCTCAAAATAGTGTTTACAGTGCTTACAGTGCTAACAAATCGCCTCTGTATTTAGGGCGCTGTTGCTTAAATCTAACAGTTTTGAATGAATATTTTTCCTGAACGGGGCCGGGGTCTAAAAATAGGGTAAGGCATAAAATATTCAGGTTAACCTCTATGGAAAGCGTTATGTGTTACACATATGCACAGCCCCCTGGTTTTCTCTCGTAAGGCTTATGTGTATGCTTTAAGCATTACTGACGCGTTGATTAATGAAAACTGTTTATTTCGTAAGTTATGGGAGTGTACGTTTGTGTAAAATAATTACTATGACAAATGTGAAAAAGACACTGATTTGTTTAGAGACAATGAGTGAGTTTTTGGTAAGATATTACTGTAATTCAAGCTGACGAGATGTGTTAGAACGTGAAGCCTACGATTTAAGTTTTGTTGGGGTAATGTAGGTTTGCCCTAGAATTTGCCTAATCTATGCTTTTCCCATTGTTTCAACTGTTGTTATACTCGAGAAGTGACACTTTGATGAAGATGGTGTTAATTCGTAGTTCCAAATGTTGGTACTTTGATATGATTGGTCACTTTGTTAGGGATTTTGTTACGATGATTGCCGGTTTTTTTACCTGTTTGCTGATATGCGGAAAGAGGGAACATATCGAGTATTGTAATAACCTATTAGCTACTTACCTTTGAATAAGTAGGGAATTTTCAGATGTTAGCTGATTATTCATACGCGAGATAATGTTAAGATTTGCCTTGTACAATTATATTCTTAGTTGAAGGTCTAGATATGTTATGCTTTATTGATGCTAAAGCTTTGTTGGTTAAGCAATATATTCGTAGGTTAGCGTATATAAAGAACTTAGTTTTGTGTTATGTTTGCTTAAAACTTTGTTATGTTTACAATTATTCGTTGTTCTGTATTGATAATTTGACAAGATTATGATAAATCCATGTTAATATTACTATGTCAATGTAAACAATTAACGTTAATATGTTAAGAGATATCTGTGGAAAAAGTTGTGAATAGTGGTATAAGAGTGTGTCGACTTACTAGAGTCTACTTTATCTGGTGTTATTTCCAAGCTTTGTTAATGTAACACTTTATTCGTGCTTAAGCTGTGTTAGATATGCTTGTACATTATTTTCTTAGTTTATATGACGCTATGTTACTATATTATATGCAAAACGCTTGTCTATGACTTGCATATATTTGGTGGGTAGTATATAATAACTCATTTTGCGCTATGTTATCGAATCGATACGCCAATGGCTAAATATTACGATGTAAATGTAAATTAACATTGATAATGCTAGAGATATGCATGAAAATGTGAATAGGTTACGTTATATGTGCAATGTTTTTAGGTACTTTACTGCTGTTTAGTATGGATTCTTTGATTAATTGTTAGTTGTTTTATTCGTGATAGATTAAGTCGTTGTATCATTGATTTTCTTGTCCACGATGATGCTTGTTAGCACTTTATTAAATATGAACACAATGTTGATCGTTTAGCATCTATTCGTTGGTTGGTATATAAAGAACTTAATTTTTGGACTGTTATTGTTGTGTTGTGTTGTTGTGTTGTTTTGTTGGTTGTTTGGTTCATGTTTCGTTGTTGTTTTTGTTTGTTATGTTATGTTTTGTCTAGACGAGAATATATACCCCTTTTGAACGGATATGGTTCAACGTAATGTAAAACGTTTTCTGTTTAACAAAACACGAATGCAACTGGTATTTACGTAACTTGTTTATTCGAAACTGAACCAAACGGACATCATATGGTATGCACATGTTTCGAAAGAGGGAGGAGTGTTGAGAAATTCTCCGATTGTAATTGATCAGTTCGAGTGATAAAAGGAAATACAAATACACTAATAAAAGAAAATATAACTATAGTATATATTTAATTAATATATACTAGTATATAGCTATATAATAGAGTAGATATACTCTATATTAATAGCTATATGGGTAATAGTATATGTTATATACTATAAGTATATATATATATGAAGTGAATATATAATTAATATTATATAATACTCTTATTAGCTATCTAGTTATATGGTATATTATATACAATAACATTAGGAACAAAGAAAACAATCAGTAAGAAAAAAACAAATTTTAATATGAAAAAAAACATGATATTGGTTTAAAAAAACAGCGACATATACACTTTAATAAAATTTCGTATAATTATAGTAAAAATATTTAATAAGATTTGAGTTCGTGTTAGAGAAGGTTTTAACAATTTAAACGTACAAATTGAGCATTCGTGTATTTTGTTCTAAACTTCCAAGAACCTTCATGATTGTGAATATAAGGGTATTAAATATCTAATTGCTTGTAATTTTCAAAGATTGGTTCTTTGTAACCCTGGTGATGTTCCATCTTTTTCATAAGGAAGGTTGAATTTTCGCAAGTTGAGCGCCTCGATAACCTGTGTTTTCCTGTGATTCGAACACATTGTGCTACAGAAGACGTCGGAAAAAAAGTACACCAAGCAGAGAGGTTAATAAGATCGGTCTAGTAAAGATTCCTTAGGAAAATATTAGATTTATTTTCTTCGTTGCAGTCTGGAAAGCGCTGTGATATTTTGCTTTACCACTTACACAATACAGCTCAAAGGCTGATGGGGTCGGAATACCCCTCGGTTGAATTAGGTCTCTCTCACGACATACGTTAAATCAAGGGATTCAAATATAGTAGTTATGGCTAGCGAAAAACAAAGTTTAAGATCTTTTTGAGGTCACATTTCTTCGCCGCCACTGATGCGCAACCTCCCTCGATTTGTCCCACTGGATTGATACGAAGATGTTACTTTTTTCATTATCCAGTATTAACTTCTTCGGACACCCGACTACTAATTCTTCACAGGATAGGAATAATGGGTCTGTTAATGGGTGGTAAGAGTGAATCGGAACAGGCAAAGTAACGTTCTCAATTTGTCTTACGACGGAAAGTTAAGTTCAAGAAAAACTTTTGGATGCGATATCTTCCATGTAATATCGTTTACAAATTATGTATTTCACGCAGAGAAACGAGACTGAAAAACAATATATTGGATAAAAGACAATTAAATTCCACCGCATTTTGTATAGTTTTTTTAAAGTCAGACAAGCAACTGATGAAGAGCTTCATTTGTCGCTTACTCTTTAGAGAGAATTGTAATCTCTCTCTCTCTCTCTCAACATAACGAAGGATGATGTACAAACCCAGTTTTATATCAATGCTAACTCCTAACGACACCCTAACAAGAGGATGGGCGTTGCTTATAATATTGCGTAATGTTTCGCCCTAATGGTTTCACTTGTAATACTAAAGTATTACTGATGTTTAAGGTGTGGATCTTTGTTAACGTTGACCCGTTTTATTTCCTGCTTAACGTATGGTGTGTTAGGTTGGTCGTTGTACATTATTTTTCTTCAAGTTCAGAATGATACGAAGTAATCGCTTTATTAATGCGAAACTTTGTTACGTCAAGCATAATATTATGGTTGATGTTTGTATGAAGAACTTGATTTTATGTTATTTTATCCAGAATGATACTCAATTTGACCTTAAATCAATAGATCAATAGATCACAGATGGTCAGGAGGGAGTTTGGATGCTGTTGGATAGTGGGTTTGATTTAGTGATTTTACTGCTTTAGGGTATGTAAAGAACGTAAATTTGTAAGTTATTTACTTGAATCAATAAGAAATTTATTGTATTTATCTTTTATTATTTGGTTTATTTTTTTTCTTGATGGTTTCTGAAACCATTAATTTTCGAAATGCTGAAACAGACCATAAGCATATAGTAAATGACACCAACCATTGTTAGTCATTACACAAATAGTTAATAACTGCGGCACGCGCACCGGAGAACACCGGTGCAGCTGTCCCCCTCTACTCCTCCTTCCTCATTCTTCTCCCACCTTTCCCTTCATGCGGAGTAGGTGCATGTTTCCATCCTTCTATCCTTTCTTCTATCGTCTTTGTTTTTTTGCACTCTGTGCTCTTTTTTTGTCAGTCGGGACCCCACATGGGAGTCCTAGACACACCTAACATGGACTTATACACGCATCATATCTCGAGTTCTAATCAGATGATAACCTTATCAAAGAACACAACATGGTTGTTTTATAGGGCTACGACTGGTTTATCTTACTCGGCAATCGCAGTGGCTCAGCACCGGTCCCGAGCAACTCATACATGATTTCACATACAAGTATTTCTGAATTCACTCTGAAGTCCTCTATCCAACTTTTAGCAATTACGAAACACTTCGATTTGTTTACGATGGGTGGGGTCCCCCTCAGCGGGACCCACAGGGGACGTAACCTCGTCTACGAACGAGGTTACCTCCCCATTGCTAACACCACCTCCAAAAATTTAACTGATGATCACCGATAACCCCAACCCTTGGTAGATGTATATGTGTTGAAAACTCGCGAATACCGAGGATGCGAAGAAAAACTCACGGTGGAAATTAATTGAACAGAAAATAATATAAGGAAATAATAAAATAAAAAAATAATAGATAATGAATAATAATAATAATAATAATAATAATATAATATAGATGAATAATAATGAATAATAATAATAAAAACACCAGAGAGATGATCGAAAGGCGGAGGGGGGGGGGGGGGGGGGCGCTTGCCCCCCCTAAATCTTGCGCGCGTGCGGTGCGTACGGAGATGGACCCGAGGGCTGAGTTGAAGTCGGATCGAAATTGAGATCACACACGCCGTGATCTCAATTTCTTCGGCGGTGCGCTAACGAGGCGGGGGAGCGGTGGGTGCGATGGGGGCCGGTGCGAACGGCGGTGCGGTGGCGGTGCGGTGCGAGAGGCTCGAACCGACGCTGACGGACACGCGAGAAGGAGACGCAGAGGGATCTTAAAAAACAACTTCAGAGGATGTTTCCGTTCGGAAACACTTCTCGAGATACATATAAGTAATATAATTACTAATGAGCAACGTGTTTGTGTATGCGCACGAGCGGCGGCTCAGTCTGCTGTCTGTCGGCATAACATACAGACCTTCACGCGGTCTGTTGACCTCATCAAAACTGGTCGGTCGCCCAAACGCTCGTTAGGGCCCTAAAAACTCCGCATTCAAGATCACCGCCCACCAGGGCGTAAAGCGCAATATCGGACATGCAACCTTCTCGGGGGTGACCCCCTCTATAGTTAACATTCCCTAAGGCGTAAGACTTGAAATTCAGCGGATTCGTCTTTATCCATATATAGAGAATTATCATTCCGAGAGTAAAAGGCAAACTTTCTCTTTACTTTTTTGAGAAAAAGCTGTAAGATTCTCAAACTGCTCTGATACTACTTATTATATAGAATATATATATAGATATATATAGTATAAATATAGTTATATATATATATAGTAATATAGTATAATGTATATATTATATAATGTCGTACTAGTATAATATATATATATAGTAGGCGTTTAAAAAATATATGAGCTAAGTATTATACTATACTAGTATATATATTATATATACGTATATAACTATATATATATATATTAGGCGTTTTCACGAAAAAAAAAATTAAAATAATTTAAATCAACTGATTTTTTTAAGCGTATTTTATTGAAACAGATGAAAAATAGATGCTTTCTTTTTTTTTTAATTTATTTTTATTGAATCTTTAGGCATTTTTTTTCTAAAATTACCTATGGCTAATAGCCCTTATTATCACCTATTAAAGGAGCATATTAATTTTGGGGTGGCTATGTAAATTATCATCAATATAGTGCTTTATAGTATAGGTATACATAATTAATAAATTAAGAGGTACTTCGAGAAATGTATATATAATATATATATTATAGATTATAATTAGTAATAACGTATATATATATAATATATAATGATATTAAATATATATATAGATATATATATATATATATATGGTATAATATATATATATTATATATATATTATATATTTATATAATATATATATATAATATATATATATAATAAAGTATATATACTATAATATAATAATATAATATAATTTAATATAACTTAATTTAAACACAATAATTAATTATATTTGCATAAATAATTCATAATTTTAAATTGCTAATTTAAAAAAAATAAAGTATAATTATAATAATTGTCTCTCCATCTAAAAATTAAATGATTATAAAAAAAATGCAAAAAATTAAAAGTACAAAAATCAAAATTAATTATAATATAAAGAAACATCTCAAAAAAATTCCCAACCCTGATATATATATAGTATAATATAATATATTATATACATATATATATATATAATATAATAATATATATTATATATATACATAATATTTATATAACTATATTATTATATATATATATATATATATATATATAGTAATATATATATTAATATTATATATATATATATAATATATATAAGGATGTATATATCTATAATATATATAGTATTATATATAATATATATATATATTATACTTTTATATATAATACTATAATATATGATAAATAATATATATATACTATCATACTAATATATATATATATATATTAGTACTATATATTATATATATATATATATAATATAATATAATATATATATGCTAATATATATATCACTACTACTTTAAAAGGATGTTACAGTCAAAGACAGATTCGAAAAAGTCGCCCGAACAACATATTGCAGTGTCACGTGTTTAACTAAACTCCAATAGAAGGGCAGCAAGAAGAGTTTCTGCCGCCAACATGTTGCTTTAATTTTATCCATTGTCAATCTTTTCATATATGTTATTTTGTTTTAATTTTTTTTAAGTGGGGCTCGAGCCGGCCGGCTGGGACAGGAACCGTCGTCCGCCCGCTTTGAGGCCCGAGAGACCCCTGACATCTTTTCCATCTTTGGCGAGATTTAAGATCTTGGGTAATATGCTTTTAGTTAAAAAAAAAAAAAAAAAACTTTTTTAAATCCTTAAGGCTCTATTTCCTTTAAAAAAAATAAAAAAATTGGTTTAAATCTATCGTTTCGATATAATATCGGTAGACATCCTTTTAAAGACAAGTTCCTATCTATAGTATATGTATACAAGATAGTATAATATATATGTATATTTATATATTATTATGAGTATACTATATATATATATGTAATATTATAGTATTATTATTATATAGTAGTATACGTTTTTAGTAGGGAATGAGAATATTATTTCATGTTAAGTCCTGTCTGTTGAATGAGGAAACGTTTGATGCTTTTGAGTCATTTCGTATTGGCATCATGCTTAGTTGAAGAACTGGAATAATGATTGTGATGTCCGTTTGCTTTTATAAGTACATCATAAAATGATGAATTGTGAATAGTACTGAAATAGAGTAGAGCGTCGTAAATGTCTAAGTCCAGCAGACTGTTTTTGTTGAGTTCAACGTAAAAAGTGGTCAGCGGTCTTTAACAACCACAGTTAAGAGAGCATATTACTATTATTTTGGAGGTCACATTGGAGACCAGGACAAAGATTGGGCTTCCCATATATCTTGTACAACTTGCTACACCAATTTGATTAAGTGGATGAATGGAGAAAAATCACGAAGTATGCACCCAATTTGCATATACCTAATGGTTTTGCGCGAGCTACTAGGCTCATATTCTATTTTTGCATATCCTCCGCAGCCGACAGATTTCTTGAGTCGCTAATCAATCTTTTAAGATTTAAATTTGCGAAACATATCCTTCATTTGATGAATGTAGTGTTTGATTCTCAGGTTCTAAGTTTTTCACACGATTTTCACTTGCCTCTAATTTCTTTTGCAAATCTTTAGACTCTGCTTTTTTACGTGTTAAGGCATTCTGTATGTGAATGGACTTCGGAGTAAGATTTTTAGAAGATGCTTCCAACTCATTGTAACTATCCCTAAGGTGATCCAATTCAATCTGTAGTCTCTTTTACTCTTTCTCCATAGCTTGTCAAAGCAAAATTATTCCTTTTCAAGTTTTTCGGCTGTGACTATCAGAATTTATTCTGTAGACTTTTGTTCCATAAGCATCGAAATATTTTACACTTAATTCTTCAACTTCCGATTCTTTTTCCTGCAACATTCTTTTAAACTCCTTTTCACATTTTTCTCCAGCATTAGCTGAAAAACTCTTTCCTCTAATATGCAGCTGTTAATTTCCTTTTGTTTATCTTCGGAAGAACTGTGGGATTCTATACTCGACTTACAGCACTTGAAAGACTGTTTATATAAATTTAAGATATTGACTGAGACACTTAAAGCATAATTTAATTGCTCTTTAATAGAACTTTGTTATAATCATCTTAGGGCTTGTTAATTAATCTATAGAATTATTTGCAATTTAATGATATACTATGTTAATCCTGTCTTTTTATAATCAAAAATTCGAGTTAAACTGTTCATAGATTTATTATTTATTTATTATAATTATCTTTACTATCTTTAATTATTATTATTATTTCATCATTTATGTTATTTTGTCTTTACCCATTAATTATTATTAAACATTTTTATCGTTATTTTTATGTTATTATTATTTCTTCTTTTGTATATAAAGTGACTTAACTTTTTCACTTATTTGTATTGGTTTGCTTTGTTTATGTACAAATTCAATGACTTCCTCTTCCAATAAGTGTTAATATCAGATCACTTGCTTCTTTTTCTCAAAGCTTTTGAGTGAAATGTATCTAAAAATTCCCTTTTTCGGTCCAATCAACTATCTAACTTTTATTTCTCCACTTATCACCTGCTTGTTAGAGGAAGTTTTTTATAACATATTCTAATCAATTGGGAAATCGAAAAAGAATCAATCATCATAATTTCTCTAACCATATTTTCATGCTTATAGATACTAAGGTTATATATGTATGGCTTAAATCTTTCTACTGACGTAAATCTTTGAAATAACCTATTTCATTCCAGTCTTCTAACTTTTTCAAATATGTATTTGCAATAACTTGTTCATTTCCATACTGTTTCTCGAATTTTTCTACTTTCCTTAGGATTATTTATAACTTATATTTTCATCTAATAATCCATATTCACACATCATTAATGAATGAATTTCTTCTTTATACCTTCTGTATACTTATTAAATAGGAAAGCTTATTCATTTCATTCTATGTGTTATTTACCTTTCATATTAGTTTAGTGTATATTAGCATAAAATTCTATATTAAATTTAGAACATTATTTTTTACCATAAATATTTAAAGTTCATTGCTATGATTGTTTCTACGTCAAATTATAACTACTGCTATAATTACTACAAAAAATTTGTACTAATTAGACTCCTGATAAATATCATTAAACCTTGTTTATAATATATATTATATATATATATAATATATTATATATATATATTATATAAATATAACATATAGTATTAATATATATATATATATATATATATATTATATATATTGTATAGTATATATATATATATTATATATATATATATATATATTATAATTAATAATATATATTATATATACCATATATATATATATATATATATATATATATATATATATATTAAATATATATCTATATATAGAAATATCTCTATATATATATATATCTATATATAATATATAAATATATAAAATATTATATATATAATATATATATATTAATATATATATATATACATATATATATATAATATATATATTATATATATATATATTATATAAAAATATATATATATATATAATATATATATCTATACACTAGATATATATGTGTATATATTATATATATGTATACAATATATATATATATATATATATATATATATATATATATATATATATATATACATATCATATATATATAATATATATATATAATTAATAATCATATATATATATATATTATATCTATATATATATATTATATATATATATATACTATATATATATAATATATATATATATACTATTAAAATATATATATAATATTATATACTATATATTATATATTATATACATATTACTATATATATATATATATATATATATTTATATATATATAATATATATATATATATATATATATATATATATATATATATATTATATATATATAATATATACATATTAATATATATATATTATATATATATTATTTTCACCTACTTTGATAGGATTGGGCATAAATTTTATAAATTTACATATTTTAAATCGTCAGTGAAAACCATTTTAATTTCTTTGTAGAATATGTGCGAAGTGGATATGTGCCTGCCACTATTATAATTGAGTATTTCAAGATATTTTTATATAAACTTTGTGTCCTAATTTTATATTTATATATATGACTTAATCTGTATTGGTACATAAATAATTATTTAATCACAGTCAATCTAACACCTAAGAGTTGTTTTTTGCGTTATTGAATAAACATTTCATGCTTAACTGAGTTTTGTTTTACTTTATTTTACTATCTCAATAGTAACAATTTAAATATTTGAATTTTTTGAACTAAGATATACTTACTACTAATTATATATTTACTAAAGTATACACTTATCTATTGTGATGAATATACATGATATAATCCTTGGCTCAATATTATATCAATATATTTTGAATAGTCATGTTTTAATTAATTCATAATATGGTTTAGATATTTTGAGAGTCAAGCTGTCATCTCTGCTGTATTAAAATTTAGACTAACTCTAGGATGATTTCTGATAAGGTATATATCACTACAAGTATTTTTTTTAACGGATTCTCTTTCCTAATGTTAATTCATTGGCTTTTATTTCATAGCTTAAATCTAAGTTATTTAAGAAAATGCATAATATCTGAGTAATCTAATTGTATTTATTTTATTTTGTTATGGCAGCTAGTTTTCCTGAAGGAATCTCGCGAGCTCTCATTTGTCTGCGAATAGCATCAGTTCGAGTATTTCTGTACAGATAAATCGAGATCAATTTCGCAGGTTAATCAATTCTTTTATATGATATTATACAACTCTATCAACCTAAATAAACTATTTATCAGATGAGCAAACATATCGAGTATATATATATAATAAATATTATATCAGAGAACTAATCTATTCACCACACACACAATAAAAAAAAATTGAAAAATAAACGTGGAGAGCGCAGGAGACACTGACTAAACTCGCTTTTCACAACGACAATGGAGCACATATCCAGATTAGGACTGAACAAGGAACATAAATATAATTTCTTTATTTAATTTCATATGGGACGTATTAACCTATATAATTATGTGTGAATATAACATTTATAAGTTAAAATATTATGTAATTTTATCTATTAATATTTTCATTATGAGCTTATTTAATGTATAGTAACTTATATCTGTATCGAAGAGAAATCATAAATTCCTCACACTGAGCAGATTATACAGGCTTTGTATCATTACTCCTAAAACCAACATCCTAAATGAAAAATAAAGAGATGTAGAACTAAGAGAGGTATAAACATCAAGGATAGAGCATTAAGAGAAAAATGAACAAATCTGTTAGTAGTTAAATTTCACTAGCATGAACAATGTTTTAATTTCTTGCTCCTGCAGCAATGACGGGTTCTAGAATATAAAATATAAACAAACTATGAAAGTATTATAATATTATTTAATTAAAGAACAATATAACTTCAAAATATTGCTGAACATAGTAAAACGAGGTCAAGTTGGAGAGTTTTGAGAAGGCGCACATGCATTTTTTGACATTGAAATAGTATGTGTTATTACCTGTTAATAAGTTGTTACAGGTAAAAAATTATCAGTATTTTTTTTGTGGCGAAACATTATCTGATTGCATTTTGTGCCAATGAATATTATAGAGTACTATTTTCTTTGAAAAACTCATAGATGTTAATCATTATGTATTTTTAAAATACAGCAATAGTCACATAACATTCAGACAACTGTATATGTGTAAGCTGATGCCATAACGATGTAGACAAAAACTATGACGAACATTAACTTAGTAACTGTGATGACTGATGTCTTGGCAATCTTGCATAATGGCTGTACGTAATTATAGGTAGGTGATATATTATTATACAATTTGTGGGGGTCTGTGCTGATCAAATATTATATATATATATATTATATAATACTATAATATATATTATATATTATATATATACTATATATATCTATAATATATATATATATATATAATATATATATATATATACTATATTATATATATATTTATATATATTATCACCCTATATATATATATATACATATATATATATATATATATATAAATATATATATATATATATATATATATATATATATACTTATATATATATTTAGTAAATATATATATATATATATATATTATATATAAACTATATTGATATATCGAATCATTTATGTATTTTTTTATTATATATTATTGTATTGGATCTGTTTAAAAAATTCTATATTGTTGTAGTATTATAGGTTTTAATTTTATATATAGTTAGTTTTTATAGTTATATATAGGGTATGTAAGGGGTTTTTAATATTATTATATAATATATATAGTTATTTTATATTTATATATTATATAGTAGTCAAGATTGCTGTTGTCGTTTTGTGTTTGTGTTCGTGTTTGTGATTGTGTATTTATAATGGGGGGAGGAGAGGAAACGTGTATTTTTTCGTTACTATTTGTTTATTCATATAGTTAGTAGTAGTATATATAATATAATAGTTAGTCTTTATCTTTTTTACTATATTTAGTTAATATTAGTATTATATAAGTGAGATTATACTATAGGCCTATTTTATTAATAATTTATAGTTTATGCATATATATGACTATCATATCGTATTTATTTTAAGAGTGAGTTTATAGTTAATATATAAATAGAATATGAATATTAATTAAAAATAAAAATATATTAGTTATAAATTAAAGCACTAAGGTAAAGGATCTTTCTGTGATATGAATTTAATTTATACCCATATTATATATATATATACCTTTTGTAATATATTATATATATTCTACTATTATACTATATATTAACGTATATATATAATTACTCATATAACTATATTATTATTATGGATTTGCATTTGTTGTGTCAAAAAAAGTGGGAGACTCTTCAAGTTGACTTGAGTAGGTAGCATTCTTGAGACGTTAGTAATGCGATTCCTTCCACTCAAAAAAGAGTTATTAGGAAGAGACTTCCCTAAAATCATTTTTGTACGTATATTTATTTAACCCATGACCCTTCGAAGCAATTACACAAAACAAGACTGGACACAAGATACAATTAATTAAACGGTAATACTTAGTTGACACATATTATATTTAATATATTTATTATGTAACTCTTAGTGTAAATAAGAAACTATAAAATAGTCTGGTGGCCGCTACCAGTAGATATGTCCTCTTCTACTTTAATTAACGTTAAAAGAAATCTGGCATTGCAAAATATAATTTTTATATATATAATCTGCATTTGATAAATTATAAAAGTTATCAGTTATAAAAGTTATCACTGTACATTTAAAGTTCCAATAAACTTAATAACACTGAAAACATATTTTTTATAAATTTCAAATCAATAGTAAAATTTAAACCTAACTTTAATATATACGTAACATGGTTTAATTAATATTGAAACAAGAATTTGTATGATTTTAATTATTATCACGTAAATGATAGGAAATTATATCACTATAAAGTGAATATTTATTTAGAAATGTGATAGTTATTATATACATACACTTATTTCTGGCAGATTGTATCTAAGACTTTCCGTTATAATTTTAATTCCATTATAATATAACTTGTATTAGATTTAAATTTTAAAAAGCTTTAAACTCTATTATTAAACTACATACACTTAAACTTTATATAACATTACTATCTACTATTATATAATAAATATTTATCTGTATGAATATGTATTTCATAGAGTTTACTGGTCAACAATTTAATAATTTGATAATAATTAGGACGTCAGTTTTAAAGCATTTTTTTAAATTTATAAACATTCTCTTAAATTATATTAATTATATTATTATATAACGAATTTGAAAGAATGAAAGTATAAAGACTGACTTAACAATTGTTTATCTTTCACTTTAAATTACTAAACGGAGTGTATTTTTAAATACATAATACACAATACTTTGTTTATCTATATCAATGAATCAAAATTATAGCCATGTACATTATCTCTTCATAGTATACCGGAACTGAACAATTAATATATAATAATACTAGTCATATATATATACGTTGTTGAACTTTAAAGTATATATAATATTATCGTAAGAACTCTCTTGATTAGGATACTTATGTTTCATAAATTTACCCTGGATAATAATTATTTATTCAATTACCTGGAGATTAAATTTCATATTTATCTATGACTTATACTATGCTGATGTATGTGATTCATGTATTATAGTAACCTTGGTCAGGAATTGTAATTAATTTAACTTATTATTATTAGATTCATAATATATATTAATATATAATATTTTTATATAAATGTACGATATAATGAATTTTAATTTATTAAAAAATAGTAGATTATTTTATAATTATATTTTATAATTTGATTGATTTAATAAATTATTTATTAATTGAACGTAAAAACTTGTTACAAATTTTCAACTGAATATATTTATCTATCAATCTCACACTTCACTTTATGACGTGATACTAAGATAATGGATTGACTTATATATAATATAAGAAGTATCAAATTATAATACCCTAGGACGTTGTTGTGGTTGTAAGTACTTTAACGCTGTGTGCCTTAAAGTCAGTTTAATTGGGTGTGGCGATCGTCATAACTATCGTCGGGTGATATGCCGTGAATTTTGGGTGGCCATTAGGTACATTATTATTTGTGTATACGTACTTTTTTCGTTCAATGCAAGTATTTGGGCGTAATTTATACATTTTTTAATATATAATTCCCGTCACTTAATGTATACAGAGGGGAATAATTAATATCTTTTCATGTCATTCATGTCTCTTGGGGATATGCTTTGTTTCAATTTTTCATTTTGTTTTAATATTTCAAGTGAGTGTTGTTTTACTTGTACTTTATGTGTATATAGAGTCATATTTTATCTAATTAACTTTTCTACCGATTGTTTTTATGTCATTTAATTCAAATTGATTTATTTTCAAATTGATTGATCCCTCGTAATATAATCTGAATAAGTTTCAACAAAATCACAAATAGAATTCTATCTTCTTTTTTGAAGCGAACAGATTTTTGGAGTTATGTTTATCGGAGTCCAGACTAGATTTGTGAGATTTTGTCATTTTTTTCATTTAAACTTGCTCTTTGTCTGTTGTAGATGAAAATGTAGTCTTTTAGTACTGGTTTTTTCTCTACGGGTCATAGAGATTCATTTTTGATAGATCTGTATTGAGCATTAGTTTATTATAAGAATTCTAAAGTATTTGTACGAATTTTTCATCTACATCCAATAGATTGAATTTTTGGAAATAATTCCCAATCAGGATGTTCTGTGTTTGTTGATATTCTGTATGAACGTTTGGTTCAAATCATTCTGTTACAAGAAAGTAGTGAAATAACAGTTGCAGTATTAGTTGAAGTATATATAATATATAGAGTATATATTGTTTTATAATATCATATGTGTGTGAATATAGATCTTACCACTTCTCCTTAGTATTATTTTTATTATATAATTTAAATTATCGTTAAGTAGGGTGTAAAAGCTAATTTGAATATAGATTCTTACATAAATAAGTGGCAGCTGGATCCACACCCAGCTACCACTTGTTATATATTTAATTTGATTGATAAAGCAAATATTTAATTATGTGGCCAATTTACATCCAACACTTCTACACTTAGTTTAAACATAGACGATACTTCATCATGATTCTACACACATTCTTTTTCATCTATATTATTTATTACTTTTCATGTGCCATATTTGATATTGTATTAATAAATAACAAAATATTCATACATTTTGTGACCACATAATATATATATATATATATATATCTATCTACTTAGAAAACAATTTCACGAAAGTATTTACCAAGCTGATCTATCTAGTAAACAAATTTTAGTGTCTGAACGTGAACTTTTTACATATGTAATCCGTGATGGAATCGAGGAAGTGAAGAAATTTCTTAGATTTAACGATGAAAATGACTGGTATTTGTGTAAAGACTTAGCGCTTTTAAATCTTAAGTCCTCGTAAAAACAATATGAGCGTGATGAACATTGATATATATATATATATATATATATATATATATAATAGGGTATCCTGTAAAAATAGATCAAAGATTCGAAAATTTTTCAAAATTTGTAGGACTAGCTGTTAGACTGTGAGATTTTTTGAATATTTAATAAGATAACATCGAGTTTAAAGTAAAAACAGCTCACGTAAGTCTAAATACTAATAGATTAAGTTCAATATTATGTATGAGACTAATAAACTCACCTTACAAGTAGTATTTATTATACTTCAGCAAGGAAAATATAACTACTATGACTATTATATTATTATATATTATATATATACTATATGTATATATATATATATATATTATATCTTATATATTAGAGAACTAATATTAATATAATTTATTTAATTTAAAATATAATTATATAATAATAATAATATATATATAATATATAATATATAATATATATATTATAGAATATATATAACTATTATATTAATAATATATATACGATCTATTAATATTAATGTATATATAAATTAGTTATAATATATATTTAATATATATATAAATATATTATATTAATAATATAATTAATAAATATATTAATAATATTATAATTATATATATTATAATATATAATATATATATATTATATATATATTAATAATAGTTAATAATATATATATAATATTAATATAATATATATATATATATATATATATTATATATATAGTCAGTATGCAGAACTGCAGTAATTTATTACTAGTTCGTGCTCACGTTCTCTCTCAAGTTAACTCTCTCCTCTCTCTCTCTCTTTCTTCCCTATATAAATATATATATAGGTATTAAATATTATATATAATATAACTACTACTATAAGTCAATTAGTATATATATATATATTAGTTATTTATATTAGAATTATAAGTAGATATATGTTATTTGAAAACATATTACCCATATATAGTTGGACCTATATTAAATATATTAGGCTATTCCGCTATATACTTTATAACAATTTACTAAGAATGCTTCTTACAATCTCATGAGGTAATATGGATAACGTGCTACTATAGAATATTGGATTGTAGCCACAAAACTGTGGAGAAAAATCTCCCATTAGTTTTTCCAGAGCAATAAATTCTAGGTCTCTTCTCTTCTTACAAAAACAAACTCATCGATACTTTCACTGCTTTATTTACCATCTGTGTAATTTTACTAACACAAGTATTATAACACTCAAACACCTCTTCTTTTTACCTTAGAGAGATAGATAACTAACCTAATCTTTTTATCTAGTACACAATATTATTCCTATTAATATACACCACTAATAACTTTATATAATATATATTACTCACTATAAACTACCCTTACCGTTTATATATATAGTAGCGATATCACATATATACCATAATCTTTATCTACGAGACCATTTACTAACACTATTATAAATACTACCTTATATAAATATAATAATATATTATATCTACTACTTATATATAATAGAATATGTAGTTATAGTGGGGGTGAGAGGAAAAAATAATAATAATATATTATTAGTACGCCGAGATATATCTAGATACTAATAATCGTATATTAGCTATTACCACCTTATTATACTTGGATGACGTAAATTATAAAGTCAAATACATATATAAAGACTATATATATATGTATTATAATATTATGTAGGTGAGAGAGAGAGTTAGAGAGAGTAGGAGAGAGAGAGAAAAGAGAGAGAGAGAGAGAGTATGTGGAGGAGCGAGAGAGTAGAGAGAAGAGATGGAGAGAGAGAGTGGTTTTATTGCCAGACCTACCAACTCAATATCAATCAACTTAACAATAATCCCCTAGAGCTTCGTCGCTAGCAATCGACTTTTATTTCCACTCACTGCCGAGAGCATACCATTTCTCACACCAACACATCTTACTTCACAACCTCCTTCTCATCTTTGCATTAATATTCCGAGCAACTCATATCAACAATTGTAACCTTATCTAAGAGATAAATAATCCATCAGATCTCTTCCCGCTTCTCTCGCTATATTCTATTCCTGAAGAGAGCCATGCTACCCCAGGAGCGTCATCGGCGTCCCTAAATCTTATTCAAACTATTTCGCTCGAAAGATTCGAGGTCGCGTCTAGGGCGGATAATAAAACTAGGGATGTCCGTGTTATTGCATAGAAACGACTTTCCTATGCCTAGTAAAGATAAGATTGTAATGGGTTGCACTAAACCCCAACACTAACACAGAACCCTTTTAAGAATAGCCTTTCGTATGGGCACGAGACGACAAGGTAGGGTCTGTCACACACGCGAAAGGAATAATATGAAACACAATTTTTTAAACATATTATATATAGAAGTATATATATATATATCTATGTAAGAGATAAATAAGGTGAGAGTATTCACTTGTAGTTAATTATTATATATAGTATAATTAAGAGGTATATAGCAAATATTTTAGTAATATTATATTTCCGTTATTAAGTAGAATATAGTGTAACTACTACTTTATATTATATACACATATATATAGAGAGAAATATAACTATATAAGAGATTAAAGGAGATAAAATAGGACTCACCCACTAACAGTAGTGAGGTTATGTAGTATAGGGTAGAATATAATGAGTATGTAGAGTACTGATTTATATAGTTTATATGTAGTTATATATCTGCAATAATCTATATATATAGTATGGTGAGAGAAATACCGTAGTTATAACTACGGATATGTAGTATAATTATTAGGTTATATCAGTTATATATAATATGGTACTAATAAGATAGAAATTGAGTGATAATATGAGTAGTGATGAGAATATATAATAGGTATAAAAAAAGAAATTTATACGCTCACAATTTAACCTAATAATGTTCGTACCCCCACACTATAGGCCATGTGAGAGTAAAGAGAGAGTAAGTCCTATATGTGAGAGAGTTAGAGTTATATCTATGACGAATATGGAGAGGAGCACATAGTGAGTTACATGTAATATAAATTATAAATTCTTAAGTATAATAATATAATAGAGGAGGACAGATCCCCACTCATAAGGAAATGCACCTTCACAACGATGAAACTAATATTAGTTAGGTAGAAGAGCCTAATTTAATAAACTGTAGCAGTAGGCTCATATATAGTATGTAGGGTCCATATCTACCTATATTGAATATATAGATAGTAATAATATTTATATTAATATGAGGAATAATCAATTATTATATATATTATATTTATAGCTGGTGATAATTACATGATATAAAAATGAATAGTTTATATCATTACGTATAGTTAATGGGGGTATGAAAGGCTACGGTATAAAATATAAATGATAGTATTGTTTGTTTAAATATATATATATCATATAAATTATATATATATTTAGCCACATTACTTGAGTACCTCACTCACAGTAGTAATATAGGATATAATAATTTTATATATATATTATATATATTTTAAATATTATATATTAAATATCAAGAGCTATTTGATAGCTTCAACCTAATATAAGTATACATAAACACCACTCCACAGCTATTATATATACACTCATATAAGTATCAGAGGACTACAACTTAATACAAATAGAGGAAAAGAGGCAGCTAAGTCACCAAACTAGCGCACTTCACAAGCCACAAGAATCTAAGTATAGATAAGATAGTATTGCTATAACTCAGCACTACATAACTATATAGTTTATCTTATACATAATATAAATAATTATATAATCAAATGCAATAAATTTATATATAGATATAAAAAAAGATACATACTAGAGACCCGAGAGTATGATATATATAAAGAGTTAAGCTGAGTATCACAGAGAGTAGGATACGTCAGTTAGTACTGAAATATAATAAGATTAAGTTAGCCCAAAAGTAAATGTAAAAGATGGAAATAATGAAAATTAATATTATAATTTTTATGTCCAGAGCGCGCAAAGCAAAGTTTGACACGTACGTATTGTATTCTTAAGAGTCGAAAGAGTTGGACATGAGAGGAATCGTTAAGGAGAGTGATATGGACAACACTAAATATTCCTGTTACTGACTGAAAACTAGTCTAAGAGAGAATACCGCTGTTTTGTGATAGAAGTCCTGGTTCGGTAATAGTTTTATTCGCTAGGCAAAGGTCTCACCTTTTTTAGGTATAAATATATCAACACAACTATTTCAGGCGCACTCACTTGAGGTCTAGTCTTACACAAATAATTTGGCAAAATTCCTGCCATATTATGATTCATCTGAATACAAGCTCGTTTTAGAGGGGTGCTTATGTAGGATCGCTCAGGCTGAGGTTCGAGGATGTGAAATTGGGGATAAGAAATGAAACATCACGAGGATTTTTTGGTTGTTTAATGTCCCGGTCGATTGAGTTTTTTTACCATCGCGAGACGGTGATGGAATCAAATAAGTGAAAAAAGGAGACTCGTAGTACTGAGGAGATAAGTCTTCATATGATAGTATTTGGACATAGGGTTTGTCTCTCCAGATTTCTTACTCGACGCTTTCTGAAGTATTTCGTCCGAGCTATAGCTCCGTCTGCGATCTTATTTTTGGTTGTTTTTAACTGATTTCGTTTAAACTTCAGTTCTGTTTAGCATTGGAGGGGAGTTTGTTTTGTTATTGTTGGATGAAAATAATTTATTGAATTTTAAATGACCCAAAAGTGGACCTTCGAGTCTTATTTGAGTTGCAAAGCAAGGAAATTAGTTTGAGTAGTAGTTTGCAGCATTAATAATATAAATAATCAAATAATATAATACATAAATAATAACAATAAAATAATAAAATAATAATAACTAAAACTAATAATAGTAATATATTAATACATAATTAATATATTATAATAAAGATACACTCTTAATAAAATAATGTATATATATTGAGAATAATCCCTTCATATAAATAATGAATAAATACTTTATTAGATCATATAACCCTATCAACTCACACAAATTAAAATAAAATAAGTAATAATCACACAACTTCCATAATTGTATTACAGCAAATGTTAATTAAATGAGACTCACCTCACATCAAGAATAATGAATCAACTCCAATAGATAAATAATAAATAATAATAATAATAAATAATGAAATAGATAATAATAATGAATGAATAATAAAATAATAAGATAATAATAAATAACGATTTTACAAAAATAAGAATAAAAATATAGTAAGAATAGAAAAAGATACAAAGAAAAAATAAATATAAACAATGTAAGTTGTAACAAATCTATATCAACAATTATTTGAGTACTATATTATATTATAACTGTCTAGTTGACAGTTCTCATGAGGGAAGATGTACAACAAAATAAAATCGAAAAGCACGAAACGAGTCCTAATTAAGTGATAAAAAAAAGTTCCAGATTATATATATATACCTTCAAACGCTAAGAGTTACTACCTACTTAAAAATACGAGAGTATAATGTAATACTCCTAGATTTACTATATACTTTGAAAAGTAGGTCAGCCCTATACTTATATTAGTCACTAATAGAAACCGTTATGTGTAATATCACGCATTACTAGAGGTTTATTCCCCAAGTAACTACAATTATTTTATTTTATATATGTTTACTAATTATTTTAATATTAGGGATAATATAATATGATAGTATATTATATATATTATATATATAACAATTATATTAGAGAGAGGAGGAGAGTAGGAAAGGCGAAAAGAAAAAGAAAAAGAAGATGAAGAGAGGAAGAAGGAGAGAGAGAGAGACGCACGCAGAGAGAGAGAGAGAGAGAGAGAGAGAAGCCAGTCTGCGAAGAGAGAGAGAGGTATGTATAAGAGAGAGATGATTGAGAGGGAAAGAGAGGAGAGTAAGGAAGATAAGAGAGAGCGAGAAAATTTTAATTCAATAGGAAGAGTATAATACGAGTATTTTTCAACAAAATGAGGATTTTATTCTTCCATCTTTTTTTACCAAACATGTATACTCAGTTGAGGCGGCGGAAATGTTCCTTCAACATCTCAATGGAAGCATAATCTTTCCATAAACATAGATGTTTTACATACCATTTTTAGAGAGAATGATACGTTTTCCTACAAAGGTTTTTCTCAGACATGACATCAGCAGATATAACACTCTTTCTGAACGTATAATGTGAAACTTCTCCCTCGAGAATTCCTGTGAAAAAAAATGCGAATTTCTTAATTCTTAATATGGCAGAAATAGTTCTCTACAAGATAAAAATCTTCATTCGTGTACAATCAAGTGATCTTAAATAATTTGAGTAAAATAAAATTAATATAGACATAAGAAGAATAGATAAGGTACAAGTTAATCTCATAAGATGAGTAAAAAATAAGTAGGTTAAAAAAAAAGTTTTCAAATTTATCTTGTAGAGTAAAATTAATGAGTAGAGTTTGAAAGAGAAAATATGTGACAACTGGATTGTACTGTGAAAGTTCAAGTTCAGTTAATCACTGCTCTCACTGTAGACTTTACGGTACTGAAGATCTAAACTAATACTAACTGTACTTTAAGCTAACAAAATACTTAGCTTAATAATCCAATATAATAGATAGAATTATGAGAGAGAAAAATGAATCAATTTAAAGAGAATAAAAAAAATAAATGGAACATAATATAATTAATTAATAATAATAGTAATAAAAATAATCAGAATAGAGAGATGAATAAATAATAATGGAATACAGGAGTAAATACATCCATGATGGAGAGAATATAACTAAATCACACTCCAAAATAAATCTAAATAAATTTAATAATAAATGATATTAGAAAAAAGAAATAGTAAATATATGTAAAATAAATAAAGTCAATTAAGCAATAATAATAATAACATCCAATATTATTTAGAAACTGAAAAACTCACATAAGCCGAAATATAAATTAATATATTAATCAATAAATATATAAATGAAGATAATAATTAATTAAAATAATTAATAATAGATATACAAATCTGAAACAATAAAAAAGCACTCTAGATCATAAAATAATTAAAAAAAAAATAGAAGTAAAACAGAAAATAAAAAAAAAATGAGAAATAAAAAATGAAAAGAAAAGAAAAAAAATAAAATGGAAATTAAAAAGTAAGAAAATAAAAAAGATTATACTCGAAAATATAATAAATAAAAATAATGCAATAATAAAATTTACTTGGAGGCTTGATATAATAAGAAAACGCAAGTAATAATATTAATGAAACAATATCATAATAATAATAATAAATAATAGAGATCAAATAACTCTAAACAATATCCATAAATAATAAATAATAAATCTTTATGATCAATAGGATATTAATTAGGTGTCCAGAAATAATAATAAAAAATAATGTTGACATTGCTTTCTATAATCTCTAACTATATTATTGGGAAAATGATTTACGCCTACACAATCAATGAGCTACTACTCTGTGAGACTCACCTAGTGCTACTACGAATGAATAGTGAATAATAATATGTGTGGATAATAATATAATAATATAATTAATAATAAATGAAAATAATATAATAATAATATAATAATAATAATAATAAATAATATAATAATAATAATAATAATATGATAATAAGTAATAATAATAATAATAATAATAAAATAATAATAACTAAATAATTTAAATTAAATTATACATAATAAAAATATCGAATGAAACAAATGATCTCAATTATAATTCATAATTATAATTATCCAACTTCATCAATTATATTCATACATTCTACCATTACTACCATTATACTCCTATACATATATGAAATACACTTCAAATCAATAATCACACTCAATACATAACTCACATGTCAGTTAATATCATACATATATAATAATAATAATAATAATAATATATTTCGAAGAATAAATATAATAATAATAAAAATAATAACACAATAAATAATTAATAAAGTTTATTATTAAATAAAAAAAGACCTTGTAATAAACAACTGAGTACTATTAAGAGCAGAACACGAACTATAAAAAAATAATAACATATAAAAACCGTTCCAACTTAATAATATACATAATAATTATAAAAGAAGAATCTCACTATATTCTACGAGATTATATAGCGTAAGCCTGGAAAGCTCCGAGTATATAATATCACTATGGCTATTATTACTAGGTAATATAAAAGTAATAAATAAATAGTTAAAAAATATATATAAGAAGGTAAGTAATATAACGGTAATATATATAGCAAGAATACTTAGATAAAATTAGAGCCATAATTAATTGTTAAGATATCATAGAAAGAGGGTATTGTGAGAGAATTTTATTTTAAATAAAATCTTAAAATTAATGATAAATATAATTATAATATATATATATGAAGTAATGAGTATATATAATAATTATATAGTAATAATATATATGTGCCGTCACAATGATAGTTATGGATAGTAAAATCAATAATATAATTTTAATATATATATAAAATTATAGAATATAAAAGTAGTAAGGCGTAATTATTATAATAATTAGATGAGTATAAGAATATAAATAATTATATAAGATAACAGCATATATAATATCACTATACTGAGGAATAAATACTATACCATCATAATTGACAGATAAAAAAAAGAGAGTAAAGAAAATGTTATATATCAGCTTCATACCCTAATATTATTAACACTAAACCTCACTCACATATATAATAACAAGTACCGAATATATATAATTTATATTTATTAATTATAAGATTTGAACTTATAATATAAGCTCATATGAAGTAGCATATAACTCACATATCATATGCAGAGAAGATAAGAGAGAGATTAGACAGGAGAAAGACCTACAAAGGCGGTATAGGATGAACTTTAGGAAATATAGGTAAGCTAATAATAAGTAGTAGACATTAGGGTATATTATATTCATATATATAGTAGATATATATACTATATATATTATATATACGGTTAGGGCCATACCGAGCTATTCACACAATAAATGCATTCGGATTATTCGTCAAGTACGACCAAACCATCATAGTACTATATACTATATATATATATCAAAGGGTATAATCTAAGTATAATATATACCGTAGTTATCCCTGGTAAAATGTATATAGGCGTGAGGAAATAAAAATAAATATACTACTATTATATACAATTAACGTTAATAAAAAGATGAAATAGTTAATATATATATAATAAATATATATATATATATATCTCGGCATAAGAAAATAATGAAAATACTACTACATTTATACCATAGTATATAAATACAAGAGCGTAGTGAGCTGAAATATATAAGTACCCGAGTATACTTAGAGGCTTAAAACTGAGTAATAAATAGTATATAATAATAAAATGAGTAGGAAATATTTTATATATCCTATTATTTATTACATATAAATTATTAATATATCTATATTAATATATTTATGATATAAATAATAGTATAGTCATATAAATAATATAAGTATTAGATGAGTACGTTATTATTCCTTTAACAAGAAATTAAAATACTAAATTAAAAAAGAGCTAAATTTGTATATAAGCTTTTATTGTGCAATTAGGGAGAATATATATATATACACAGCGTATGTAAATAGTACTAGCTTATTAATATTACTAGCGGGGTATGATAGTAGGTGAGTATAATAGAGATATTATATCAGTAGATACAGGAATGAGAAATATCATAAGATAAGCGTAGTAATACCTTATATTATCACATTTTACTAATTATTACCTATTATTCTTATATACTATGAGAGATAATTATAAGGTTTATATATATGTATATACTAATTTATATGATTTTGATCATGGAATAGCATTTCATACTCACAACCGCTATATATAATAGTTGAATAGTGATAATAGTAGTAGGAATAAAAGTGGAAAACTATCACTTAATAGATATATATAAATTGAATATATGAGTAAACAAGTGCAATGGGATTTGGTTACGATAAAATTAAAGAAAAGTTTAAATATTTTTATTTAATATATGAATATATCAGTAGCGACGTGGAGCTGTGCACGCACGCGCGCGCGTGCTCGATCGCTCTCTCTCTCTCGCGGCGATTCTTTCACTTTCCCGATACAGAAGTATATAAATTAAGCACCTGATTCCCTACTAATAATATTAAACTATTTAATAATAGAGAGCTAGTATAGAAAATATATAATATTATGCCATTACTAAGTGTAGGCCCCCCCTAGTTATCATATACTTTATATATCACATAATCCTATATATATTATATCATAATAAATATATATAGTAATATTAATATATATTATCATATAATAAAATCTTATACAGATGGTGTGGCCTCTTACCAATTCCACTATAATAGGAACAAGGAGGAAAACGACCTAAAATTATGGAGGATGTAGCCCAACGAGAGAATGATGGAAAGATCAAAAATCATCCCTGAGAGTTTTCTGAGCAATAAATTTGGTTCTCATTATCGTTAACAAAGGAGTATCCACAAAAAACATCGGAATTTCAACTTAGCTCACTTTGATTTGGCTTCATCCTGGTGTAAGTTCTCAACCTACTAAGAAATGATTAGTGTTAACTCAAACACTCTTTCTTTACCTTAATAATATATATATATAATAGAATATAAGGATAGGATAAAGGTAATAAGAGATATATAGAATATATATATACTATCATCAATAGTAAAAATCGGGTCTAGGGTGAGTTTAATAATATAAGTATTGATAGTATATATATATATATGGTATATATATATATATTAGTGAAAAAATATATCGATTAGTACTCATATGATATATATAAGATAGATATAATATAATAAGATACAATTTTGACAATAGAAAGGCGCCAATGATAAACTATATTATAATAATATATATACTAAGGGAAGTAACATTCCATAATATAAGGGTCATCCGTATTAAGGAAACTAAGGGTAGAGATTTATACAGAATAAGTTATATGCTTATATAATGAAGATAAGAAAAATAATAATAGGAGATGAGAGATGAGAGATAGAGGAAGAGAGAGAGAAGATGAGAGAGAGGAGGCCACAGAGAGAGAGAAGAAGAGCAGAAGAGGAGGTGTTGCTCTATATCGAATACAACAAAACCCCAAATAGCTCTGTAGAGGCAATCATTTTTTTCCCCACCCGTGAGTTCAAGCTACATTTCACACACGACCAAATGCTTCAAACCAACCTCCAATGCGAGTCTATAGCTCTGAATAAAACACAATCATATCAAATTACCCTTTCTAAATAATTCCATCAACTCTTCCTCTTCTCCTTGCATTATTTTCCTCTAACATTCCATGTACGCAGGGGCACCATTCAAAACTTATTTCGTTCGAAAGATTCAAGTCGCTTTATGCGGTTAACACTAACTAGGTTCCCGTGTTATGCGAGGTCTTTCCTAGCTAAAGATAAGTTTTGTGAGTGGGATTGCAACATAACTGAACACAGACACTGCCTAAGTCAGCTCTTCTAATGTGGCACCACAAGGTAGGGTCACCCAACATCAATTTTTAACATAGCTCAATCTCGATTATATTATATTATATACTATTACTATATACTATACTATACGAAGTGAGAGAGGTAGTGGAGTATATGATATACTCAGTATATAATAACAAAATATATCTATATATAAATATATAATATATATAATGTATTTATATAATACTGATATAAATTTCCTAGTTCTGATATCCAGATGTAATATAAAAATAAATTTATTATATATTATCGCTATAGAGTAATATTTACATTTTAGAGTATATATAGAAAATATAAATTAAAGAATTATTTTCACTATATATTCTACAATCCCCCAGAGAGTAATATCTATCTATATAATATATTATATAGAATCTATACAAATATAATAATAATATATTAGTTATTATCCTCTAAGCTTTATTGACATAATATGAGAGACACAGTGATAAACTTATAAATACTATTATAAGCACATAGAAATTATATATATGAGAACAACCTAATATAGATATGTATGTAGTAGTATTATATATATTATCTATATATATTATTAATATATTATATATCTAAATATATATACGTGAGAAAGATTAAAAATAATAGAATATAATTTTATATTAAAAAGTAATTATATTAATACGTAAAAATAATAGAGTATAATAGTAATGACCAATGAAAATCGAGCTTTTAAATAGCAACTAGATATATATAATATAATAACCCTATAAATACTCTTAAAATATCACAGGCTATTAATAACTAATCAGCACTTCCTCCTTATTCTACTTATATGTATAAAAATATATATATATCACAACTACACTTAATAACTATTATAATGCACATACTTTCATACCCTATATATCATAATTATATATATATATATATAACCTATTATATTATATAATACTGAGTCCACGGTATAATATGACTTGATAATTTCTCAACTAATTCTTAATCGTTATATAAATATATATATAATATATTGTCTATCAATTATCATTATAGCATAAACTATATATATAGTTATATATATGGTATAATACTTTATATAACAATTATATTTATAGGGTATTTATATATTATTACCCTTATATTAAATTATATATAGTAGTTTGAACTATATTAAAATATTATAATTATTTATATAGTTATTAAATTTTAATGAATATATAATGTAATATAAAAAGAACAGCCATATAAGGTATTCATATGAAGAAATATATTTTTTTCACTCTACAGTTTATCTGTGAACTTTTATTTATAAATAATTAGTATAAATATATAATATAATAATAGTAATTATTATATTAAAATATATATATCTATATCATATATATAGTATGAAAGACGACATCAGCAGTATGAACCACCTTATCAGTTCTAAATCCAAATGTGTAAGATCGTTAAGATAGTATCCTTCGCCTTCTCGATGATACAAATTCTGTTAACTGATTGAAAACTAAATTTCTTAAATAATTTTACTAACGGTTTTGTGATGGATAATCGGTCACCTGTTATACTCAATTTTGCATAGGACTCAAAGGTCTCATTTTTAGTAATACGGGCATCCACTTATTAATGACATGTCGTTGAAACATTATTTGAAAATTACCTACGTCAATAATGAATACATCATTAACATCAAGTGCTTTTAAAGTGGTGGGCTATTATGTTCCGGCTGAGTAGTGAGAGAGGAGAGAGGGTAGAAATTAGATCAACACCAGACGTGATTATGATTTGTTCATCCGGCGATTGAACTATCTTCTTTTACCTCCAGGACCGTGTGTATGTGGAAAACTACAAGGAAAGATTGAAGAGAGCGGCAGGAGGGTACAAAGTTATACAATAGTGATGTTTTGACACACTACAAGAGAGGGAGGCTGTGTCTTAATTAGATTTGCTTACAGGCCGAGACGCAGGTTTAGTGCGTAAGTATTCGTTTAGATTCGCTGTCTAGCGATCGCTATTTATTGGAGTTTGGATTTGTTTTAATCTGCGATATTCTTTTATTCATGAGAGTTTTTTTATGTTTATTTGTTTGATTTAATTGTATTTTGAATTAACCCACCAAGTAGGCCCTGTCATTATGTTCAATCTCTAGGCATATTTTGTATTAGAGTAGTGTTTTTCTCTATAATAATAATTAAATACTTAAATTAATAATAATATTAATAAAATAATAATAATTTGATTAATAATCATATAATAAATAATAATTTATTAGATAAATAATTAATAATAAATATAAATAATATAATAAATAATAATGAGAGAATAATAATAAACTTAATATAATATAATAATTAATTAAAATAATGTACAATAACAAATCTAACATAATCAATAATAGATTAATGATAATTTATAATAAATAAATAAATAATTAATAATAATAATAATTAATTATTAAAATAGATAAAAAAAGAAAATAAATTCTAATTTTTTTTCATATTATTATCTTCTTATAAATATTCAATAATAAATAACACACATAAATGACATATACAGAAATAGAAGAGAATGATGATAATGACTAAATAATGAAAATGAAAAATTATCAGGAAACAAATTGAATGGAAATTAAAATTCGATCATATGAAATAACCTATATTATCATACTACTTGTCTAGGTAGAATTCAGTCATCAGATGATATTTTGTTAATAATCTGAATTAACACTTTAAATGATTATTCATATATACTTCTGTTACGTCTTTATATAATAACATCAATGGTGTATATATTTGATATATATTATATATAATATATATTAATATGAATATATATTTATTAATAAATTATATTATATTAATATATATAGTATATAATTCAGATACATTTAAATTATAAAAATAATAGTTACTAGAGAGAAATAACAATTCGTGAAACTAGAATTATGAGGAAATTACAAAAAATAATGAGTTATAAGAGTGTATATATTTAGGCTTTATAGGAGAAGAGAGTATGAGAAGTAAGAGACGAGAGAGTAGAGCCAACACGACCAGAGAGAGGAGGTAGACTGTGGAGAGAGAGACCTCAGAGGACCCAGCTAGAGGACGTGTATGCATGACAAGAAGAATCATTAGATCTATTAAATAAGAGAAGAGATATGGTAGAAGTATATAGAGATGAAGATAATATTAATATCAAATAATGATATAGTTAGATAATGAAGTAAGTAAGAGAGAGAGTAACAGAGTGAAATAAAGTATATATAGGAAAGAGAGAATATTTAAATTATCAACCTAAGATTTAATACATCTATTATAACTTTCATTAACTCTAAAGCTTTTCATATTGTCCTGGTCCTCTTTTGTTTACCTTTAGAGTCCTATATAATTCAATAAAATACTATTTACTGAAACACTAATTAACTTTCCTAATGAGCACATTTACGAGCAATAATAAATAATATATAGATGATAATATATATATACTATATATATATATATATTATATATATTATATATTGATATTATAAGAGAGAGAGAGAGAGAAAGGAAGAGAATTTTTTTTTTTTTATAAATATATAATTTATTCAAAATAATCCCGTCCCAATCGGCATCGTTCATCAGCGAGAGAGAGAGATCATAATTCGTTTCCCCATCACTAAATATATATATATATAGTATATATAATATATTATTATATATATCAAAATGAGAGATCAATCATCTACATAATTATATATATTAACTAAATAATATAAATATATATATAATTAAAAACGTATCGATAAATATAAAGATTAATATAAATAAATATAAAATATATAATATATATATATATGATAATTATATATAATAAATAATATATATATATATTATATATATATTAATATAAATATCTATATATATATATAATATATATATATATATATATATATATATAAATATATATATACAATACAAAGACACAGCAAAAAATAAATGCCTCGCTTGACCCAGCGCTGATGGCAGAGCGAAATATAATAAATGTGCCTATTTCTACTGTCATGAGGTGGGTAAAAACACGGTTGACAGCGGCGTGCCGATGAAAGCGGGCTTATAAAATAAATGTAGACCCTTCGTTTTTGGTTTTTCTATCAAATTAATCTAAACATCCCATTCAGAACTCTATTAACATTTAAATTAATAATTTAAAATTAAAGGTAGAAAAAATAATTTAAATGAAAAAAAAACCCCCAATCATTGAAAAGAAAGCTTAAAAGTTAAATACATCCTAAAAAAAAAAACATTTACTAATAGAGCCCCAAATTATGTAAAAACTAAAATTTTGTTAGAACGAACATTTTCTTAGATCGTCTCGAGAAATGCTTAATAATATTCCCAACTTACAAAAGGAAAAAAAAAGAATATAAAATATAGTATATATATATATAATATATATATATATATTATAAAAATTTCTTTAATATTGTGATAAAATGAGTGTGGTATATAAAGGAAATGAAAAGATATGTATAATAATATAATAAAATTGAGTAGTGGTATATAAAGAAATAAAAGATATGTAGAATCAAACGTGTGAATAGTTCGAATATAGGTATATATATATATATATATATATATATATATATATATATATATATATATATTTTATATATATATTTATATTTTATATTTTTTTTATATATATATATATATATATATTATATTATAATTATTATATAATTATATATATATAAATATATATAATTATAATATATATATACATCATATTTTTTTGTATGTTCTTGTAATGTAAAACAATTCTCTTTGCTTAGATACATGATTATGCCTTAAAAAAAATTAATATTACAAAATAGTTGTTTATAGTAATGTTTTTTTTGAGGATGTATGGTTTTTCTTATGTCCCTTTCAAAAATGATGGTTTTTTTCATTATAATATCTAAACCAAATATTGATATAGGATTATATAGCCTAGGAGTACCCTCAACTAACAAGTACTTGAGAAGTTTAAAATATTATATAGCCTAGGTCTTAAAAAAAAAAAAAAAAATTTAAATTTTTTTATTTTTATTCCAGTACTCTATATTACCATTTACACTTATGATATATAACCTTTTTTAGGCTGAATGATTTTCTAATGTATTCTGATTTTCAGGTTTTTTTTTGGTTTGGTAAAATTTTTAAATGAAAGGTATGACCTTAAAAATTAAAATATATTTATTGTATCCTACAAAATAGCTAGGCTTAAAGCCTAAATATCAAAATTTACGTTATTTGTTCAGTATGAAATGTAATAAAACTGGAAGATGCATTTTCTTTGTAATATGTTTACTCCAAGTGGTAAGTAACCTAATATATACTAGTGTTGTATCATGAAAATTACTTATAAATTTTATATATTTGTTATTAGTAAAATCACACACTGTTAATTGAAGTTTTAAACTACTAACAGTAATAGTGTCATTTGAAGACAAATCATTTTTTAAAGTTGTTGGGAAATATTTTTGAAACAAGTTCTTTTCTCAGTTTTCTGTGTGTTTAATATTGCAGATGAGCATGGTCTTTTCTTTTGCCAGAAATGCTAATGCATTCTTCAGAGAAGTTTGTGATCGTCGTAAGCGGCCTTCTATCTTTTCAGCGGAAAAGTAATGAAATTATATGAAAAACACCAAACGTCAGTTCTAAATTGTTGAGAAGAAGAGGGCAAATTTGATTTGCTCGCTGTGATTGAAACAAAGATAAAAGGAAACTGTAAAAATGAGTGGTGTGGTGTGAAATATGTTGGTGTGTGTGTGGCTGGTGTGGCACAAGGAATGCGAGGGGGAGGAAGGAGTTTCATTTCTGATGAGTGGGGACCTGTGGGGGTACAATAGAGCTATGGTAAGACCTTTCTTGTGTGGTGGAGTACCATGACTAGAAATTCTATAGGTTAAATTTAGGTTTGAAAAAGGTCAAAGGTATGGTGTGGGGTTGTGACATATGAATCCAACTGGGGTAAATAATTGAAGGAGTGCGGAATTTTCCCCAAGGAATAAATCTGAATGTGTTTTGGATGGGGTGGAGTTAGGAAGTTTTCAAGATTGTTGTTGGGGTAAACCTATGGTTGGAATAAGGTTAATCAAAAAAAGATGTTAAATTCTGTTTTGCCAGAGTTGGGGAAAGAAAAAGATGAGAAAAAATAGTGCGTGAAATTGAAATTTTTCTTTAAACAAAAGAGTATCCATAGTATACTAGAGTTGGTGTGGTAGAGGGGGTAATTGAAGTGAAAAAGTAGATAAATTTTTGTTTGGTGAAAGAAAGAAGAATGTTTTGAAGTAATGTTTGGTTGGATGTTAAAAAAGTCAGTTGGGAGGGGGGTTCGATGGAATTTTGGATCATTTATGCTGTTTTTGTTGAAAATTAAGTTAGTGGGGGGGTTTGGAACTGGGAGGGAAGGCCGTGGACAAGGGAAGGAAAGTGCGGGTTAGAATTTAAAGAAGTGAAGAAAGTAAATGAACATAGGTAAAAAAGAAAAATTATAGTATTTAAGACAACGCGTCTGCCAAGTAAAATTCACGTTGGAATTAAAACGAGGAAAAAAGTGAAACAAAATCTGGGGGGCCAAATGAAGGCAAGAAGTTGTGTAGCCAGGCCAAAGGAGTATAATGGATGGTGGCAAAGTAGGAAGTTAAGAATGTTAACAGTGAAATGGTGGATTACAGATATTCTTAAGAATTTTTCCCTTATTGTACTTATTGTTATTGTTGGCGGTTCCGCCCCCCAAACCAAGACACAAAGACAAATTGGGAAATAAAACCAGGAATAAGAAAATGAAAACCTTAACAAAAAAAATGAATGAAGTTTTATTAAACCCAGCAAAAAACCCACCCAGCCAAAAGGCACTTCTTCAACCCAAACCCACCAATAGCGAGTAACATAAACAAGATTAAATATTCCGCTACTTACCGTACCACCAAAAGGTTCCCCTTAATCACCCCAACCAATGATCTATCCAACTCCCATGGGCCAAGGGGTCGTTAAGTCTTGAGTAAAATAATTTTTCCCCTTAATTCCTGATAAAAAAAAACAAACATAAAACAACTAAGGTTCTTAGTATCCCCACGGGGCAAGGTTTTCGAAAAAAAATAAATAAAATTATTTCCCTTAAATCTTAAAAGTTATATTCCTTAATATACCTTAATCCTAATTTTTATCAAAGCCAAAAAGTTTTATTGAAGTTTATTTCTTTATAATTTTTCCAAAATAGTCCCCCCTTTTTTTCTATTTTTACTGTTTACCACTGGCTTTTTGGTTTTAATTTTTAAATATCTGTTCTAATTTTTTTCCCTATTTTTCCCAATTTTCTTTTTTCACAACTTTTTAAATGTTGATTTTTCAATAATTTTAAGTTCCCCTAAATTGAACCTTTTATTTATTTTCCAAAATTTTTTTAATCCTTCCATAAATTAGCATTTGATTGTATTTTCCTATTTTTTCTCTTCCAAATGTTTAGTTCAATCTAATTATTTTCTTATTTTTGATCAATCTAAATTTTGGTCCATTCTTCAGCAATCAATTCCATAATTTTCAAACTTACTTTCAATGTCAAAAATCTTAGTTAAATCTAATTAATTGAGGCGCCCCTCTTACTTTTCTTTTTACTTTTGTATCTGGTTCTAATGTTCTAATGTTGCGACCAACATGTGCAGTTTTGAGGTCACCATAGATTTTAACATTATTTTTTTCTATAAAACTTTTTATGCAAAGCTATATGGCGCTAAACTAGCAAAGGGTAATGAGAAAGTATATTAAAACTTAGCAAATAATACTTAGTGTGGCCAAAACATAATGTTTAAATTTGCAAGTAGACTTACAATTGGTAAATAATAGGTCATTTAATATTTATAGATGAAATTATTAGTAATTAGTCAGAGTTATAGATCGAATTATAATATTTAATAATATTAACAAAATATTTTAGTTAATCTTTCATTTATATATGAAATTATAATTTATTGATCACATTAAAGGATCAAATAATAAATATTTTATAGATGAAATTATAAGGAATTGATCAGATGTTAAATCAAATTCCAAATAAATGATCATAATAATATAATATTTGAATTTATCTTTTTATATATAAAACTGCAAAATGCTAAATTAATAAATTAAATTAATTATTTGATAATTTTATTAATTAATAAAAAAATATATTAAATTTTAACTAATCTTTCACATTTAAAGGTCAAGCTTTTCAATATCATTAAAAATTAAAAAAAAATAACAATCTAATATGTCAAATTTTAAAAGTTTTTTTATTTCGTTACATCAATACATCAGATAATAATTAAGAGATTATAATAATTAAAAAAGTAATAATGAATTATAATTATTTGATCAAAATACCAAAGTAAAAAAATAGCTCACTGATGGCAATAATCACTTTAATTTATTTATATAAATAAATCATATTATTCGCCCAATAATTTTAAATTTAAATTTTTATGAATTGATCGTATTAAAAGATCAGTGTAGTTAATTGATCGTGTTAATTAATAACTGATCACATTAATAATTAATTGATCACATGATATACATATATATAAAACAAATTATTTCCTTGAATCTACACATAAACAATATAAATAAGCTTAAATACGCTTAATCACTACATACTCAAATTGGTAATTTTCAGTTTGTGTCTAACAAAAGAAGGTTAACCTTACTTATACTATCATAATAATCCACTGCCTAATCTAACCTATGACCCAAACTTTTATCTTAGAAACTGATCTAAACATTCGAATATAAGATTAAAACCCAAATTTAGATGGTGTTTATTTTCTTTTTTGTCTGTTACTAAATCATATTAAATACTAATAATTCAAATATAGTTATGTAACTATAATATACGCTTTATATCACTACATCAAATTGTTAAATTCCACGTTTGTGCAAAGGAGACTAACCTCTAATACAACCTGCCTAAATTATATAGGAGCCCAAATTATTATCTATGACCGATCTTACACATAAGAATAGATATTCAAATCCAAAATTAAGTAATTTCTATGGTGCTATTACACATATATTAATATAAATATAAGCTTTCATGAACTACTGCCCTTTACACTTATTTTCTACTATTTATCTTACTTCATCACTTACATTTCTACATTGTATCATTCATCGAGAGTTTCTGCAATAGTAGATACCTCAAATCACTCTCCTCTAATGATGTGACTCTAGCGAGTGTACCCTAAATCAATTAATCAGTAAACTCAGATTTAACATAATGACATATTTAACAACACTATAGATATCTTGCTATTACTCTCAAATTATAAATATTGACAATTTATTAGCGTGTAAGAGTACGCTTTATAGCGTACAAATAATTCTCAAATTTTTAATCGCGTTGTACAAGGAGATACTCAATACACTACACTTGCCTAAATTACCTAGGAGCTCACCTCAAATTATATCCTGATATATCTGATTCTATATCATTTATATGAAATCTATATAAATCCATAATTTAGTTTCCCTTTGCAATTACATACTCATAAACAATCATTAAAATTCTATAAGCTTGAGATCACCCTACTTACGCTTTTAACAACTACATCAAATTTGAGTTAAAATTTTTCGCGTTTTGTTGCATAAGATGAATATCACAAACACCTGCCTATAATTATAACTCTTCAGGAGCCCAAAATTAATATCTGAACACCGATCAACTATTGAATACCATATTAAATACAATATTATAGATTTCTTGCTCATTACACATTAAATAAAGAATTTTTATTATAAATAAAGGTTGTCGACATGCTAATTAATAACTTTTAACATCAAAAGTCCTCCCTTGATGACTTTTATAAAATAACACCTATCAAATAAATTCTTGCCCTAAATTACCTTATAGAGCCCAAAATATTATCTGAAACCGGATCTAGACATGTATACATATTAAATAAACAATATTAAGATATTTCTGCTATTACACTATTATAACATCATCTTAATAATAAGCTCTTTGACACGCTTTATTAACACTTTAACATTAAAATTGTAATAATTTTTTTACGGGTAGTTCTACAAAGGAGGTACCTCAAACACCTGCCTAAATTACCTAGGAGCCCGAAATATATCTGAACAACGATCTAACACGAAATAATACATATAAAACAAAATTTACGATTTCTTTGCTTAATACAAACATAACAAAATAATAGTACTGACTTCGCTTTATTTCACTACATATCTAAATATTGAGTAATAATCCTTTTCACGGTTGTCGCAATAGGAGATACCTCAAACACCTGACCTAAATTACCTAGGAGGCGCCAAAATGGTTTTATGTATGCTAAGAGCCGGATCTTAGTGACATGAAACATATTAAAAAAAATTTAGATTTCCTTGCATTATACATATAATAATCAATAATAAAATATATAAATTAGCTTGACTAACGCTTTATAATTACGACTATTCAAAATTGTAAAGATTATGACAAATTTGATTTCAAAATGATAATATCCTATCAAACACCTGTCTAAATATCCCCCCCAGAGCCAATTTAATATCTGATCAACGATTCTTATAACAGAATATCCATATATATAAACAAATTATATTTCCTGTAATATTTACATTCATATTATACTATATAAACTTAAAAGTCATGACACGCTTATCACTACTAATCAATATTTTGTAAATGTCATACGGTTTGTGTGCCAATCATGAATATCTCTATATCCAACACCTTTGCCTACAATTATCCTTAGGAGCCCCCATAAATTATAGCTGATAACACCGGTGATCAAATGAACATACATATATTACATAAATATATATAGATTTTCCTTCGCTTTCATTTCACACATGATAACAATATAAATATCTTACTATCGATACTTATTCTATCTTGAAATTTCAATATTTGTTAATTTCACGGTTGTGCAAAGTAAGATACCTAAAACAACCTTCCTAAAAATTACTTTAGGAGTACCCAAATTTTATTATCTGCAAACCGATTTAACATTGCCAAATCTATTTATAAACATACCTCTTTGATTTCTTTCTGCTTATTACTACTACATAACATAATAATCTTGAGCTTTTGACTACTGTTTCGCTTCATTATCACCTCACTTTAATACTCGTTAATTTATCCCGGTTGTGCTATAAAGGAGATTACTCTCAAACTCATATCCTTGCCTATAATATCCAGTACCATGTGGTCCACTTCCGATGGTTGTTATTAGATTTCAATCAGGCCACATTACATACAATTTAGATTAAGTTGGTTTTTACATCAATCTACATAAATATAAATAAAATTTGACTATACGCTTTATCCAACTTACAATCATAATGTCAAAATTTCCACAGGTTGTGCGAAAGGTCAGATACCTCAACAACCTGCCTTATAAACATTACCTTAGTGATTCCCAAAATTATTTAACTGAAATCCTCTGATCTATATCAATGATAATATGTATCATATTTAATACTACTAAATTTAGATTTCCTTGCTATACACAATTATAAAAATAACTCAATATGCTTGAACTACTGTTTTTATCACTAACATCAAAATTATTGTAATATATTTTCACGTTGTATGCATAAGTAGATACCTTCAAAATCACCTATCCTTCAATTACCTAGGAGACCAAATTTATATCTAAACGATTTAACAATAATACTTACATATATAAATGATACAACTTATTAGATTTACTTTCGCTATACACACATTATAACATAAATTAGCCAATCTATATACGATTACTACCTTTATATTCATCTACATTAAAATGTTAAAATTTTTCCCGGTTAGTGCAAAAGGAAATCCATCATCTAACCACTGTCTAATAATTTCGCTTAATTATTTTAAACATATTCGTTTTTTAATATGAAATTACATTAAATATAACAAATTATGTTCCTTGCTATTATACTACATATAACAATTAATAAATAGCTGACCACCTGACTTTATCTGACTACTAATGTGTGGTCAAATCGGCTTGTAAACGTTTGTCAGCGGTTGGTGCATAAGAGATTAATACTCATAAACACTGTACAATTAATTACCTAATGAGGAATGCCTCTCAACATCATTAATCTATCTGAAACCTGGTAATCTATACATTAGAATTAACATAATTCTATTACAAATTAGTGAGATGTTTCCTGCTATGAACACGGCATTAAATACCCTAATAAAATAATATAAAGCTCGAAATTACATAATCACGCTTTTATTAAAATCAAATCTCTCTAAATTTGATAATAATTTTTCACGGTTTGGGTGCAATCAGGCGATTTACACTTCATAAGCTAAGCGCTGCCTAATGGGATAGTGCATAAGAGCGCCATTATCTTTAATCGTGAGAACCTAGTGATTCTATACATCAGGTACAGCATATTTATAATAAACACATCAAATTTTAGATTTCCTTGCTATTACACACATTAATAACAATATAAATAGCTGACTACACAGCTTTATATCTCCTACAGTCCAATATTGTAAATTTTCACTGAGTTGTGCAAAGGAGCAACCTTTTTACTCTCTATTATCAAACACCTTGGCCTAATATATACCTTTACAGGAGCCCCAAATTTATATCCTTAAACACTAAACAATGAATTACATAATTAAATTACAAATATTAGATTTCCTTTGCTATTTACACATATAACATAAAATATCAAAATTAAGACTTGACTTCGCTTATCACATACCATCAAATTTTAATTTTATCACGGTTGTACTGCAAGGAGATTACCGTCAATCACACCTTGCTTAATAATTATCCTATGGAGAGTCCATCAAATTTATTACTGAAACTAGAGATCTATTCATTGAATACATATTAAACAAATTTTGATTTCTTGCTTTTACACTAATATAAACATAATATATAAAAACTATGACTACTAGCTTTTTTAAATAGTAACCACTATCTAATATTGTAAATGTATCCTACTCACAGGTTGGCAATAGGAGATATATCTCAAACACTCTTTTCGTTAAATATTACTCCTTAGTAGAGCGCACCAAATCATTCAATATCTGAAACCGTATCAACTATGTAACTATATATCAAAACAAATTAGATTTCCTTGATATTACATCATATCATAACAATTATAAATTTACATGCTCATTGACTACGCTTTATCACTACACTACATCAAATTGTAAATTTTACTAACGGTTGTGCAAAGGAGATACCTAAAACATACCTGCTCCATATAATTACCTAGTGAGAGCTCCAAATCTTATCTGAAAACTGATATTCTAACATGATACACAGATTTAAAATCAAATTAAGAATTTCTTTTGCAATATTACACAATAAACCAATGATAATAAATGATTTGACCTTCTACGCTTTAATCTCACTACATCAATGCATTGGTTAAATTACACGTTGTGTCAATAGGCATATACAACTCTAACATCCAACCTAATATACCTTAGTAGTCTCTAAAAATTAATCTGAAACCGAATCTATAAACATGAATACTATATTATATAATAATAAACAATTTAGATTTCCTTGCTATTAACACTCATAATACTCACAATAAATATAATTAAATCTTTTACTACGCTTATTTACCTACTTATATAAATCAATATTGTAACAATTTTTCAGCGGTTGCTTAGCATAAGTAGAACCTCAATACAACCTTCCTATAATTTACCTAGTCGAGCCCATAATTATTTAACTCTGAAACCGATTTTAACATTGAAAACTAATTAATAACAACTTTAAGAATTCTTATGCTATATTTACCTCACATAATCATAATAAATGTAAATATGCTAGACATCAGCTATATCTAACCACATTTAAATATTGTTAAATTTTTCGGTTTTACTACAAAGGAGATACCTCAAAAACACCTGCCTAAAATTACCTAGGAGCCCAATTATTATTATCTGAAACGATCTAACATGAAATCATATTAAAACAATTACACGATTATGTGCATAATTTACTATAACGAATGACATCATCAATATGTATTATATTAAAGTTTAAGTCTTGATACTGAGAATCCACTTTGCATCAGTCACTATAATTCATACTTTATTCATCGATATATTATATGCTATATATATTATTCTATTTATATATTTATCAGATTTATGCCTATATAGTATTATCGTAGCATAAATTTAGTATAGTACAAGTATTTGTAGTAAGTATATAAAATGTTACTATATGTCTAATAATATATAGGTATATGGTAGAATATATGATTGTAATGAAGAACAAATAGTAGAAGACTATAATATATTCAAAACTAGTTATTTTTTCGCGGTTTATGTTTCAGGTAAGGTGACTAAATAAGAGATTAACCCCAAAACTCCATACGTGCAGTCATCAGTAGCCGATCCTAATAAACTTTTATGGGAGTCTCCTCTCAGGAAATAATATATCTGGAAACTCCAGGGCGTTAAGTGTGATAGATACAGCTAATCACTTAAGGATAACTCTAATTATAATAATACTACATTTTCAGACTTCTTTCCTTGCATAATCATCGACATACATATTAACTAAACCTACTATTATATATTAAGGCTCTGACAGTTTACGACTTTTAACATTACACTTATATACTATTGTAATGGTCAACACTGTGATGCTCAATTGGATGAACGTCTCATTTTAACTCTACCATATATGTGTGTCTCTGAGTAACGAACCACGGTGAAATTCTGAATATACATACTAACACTCGACTGCTGATTTACGATTTATCTATTTTGTATTGAATATCTTGTTCATGATAGTTCTTTATTCTCATCATCGGCTATAATTATATTTATAGTTACATTTATTATTATTAATATATTAATTTTCCATATCCTCTAACAAGGAAATCTTTATTTAATAGTGTCACAAATTCATAAAACCGTTTAAAACAGAAAAATGATTCAGTATATATAATATATTATATTAATATATATATATATATATATTATTACGGGTTGACAATAAGAATAATTCTGGATATAATACAAAATTATTAGGTATATATATTGTCACTAACTCACAGTGACAAGACATGACCACTCCCTGTCATCAATATAATATAATATACTCATATATTTAGATATAGATAAATATAATATAGTCATTGTATATTAACATAACTAATATTAATATTTATTTCTAATAATTTTATATATTAAAGATATGTTATAGTTGTTACTATTACTATATGCACCTTATAACATAATATATTTTGAAAGTAAAATATAATTTGTATATTAAAAAAAATAAAATCAACATTATCTAATCCTTATTATTTCATTGCATGATTTCTATTTCCAGAAAGAAATAATAGTGTGAAGGATATATTTCAAGTGATTTCTATACTATATACTAATAACTATTATAATATATATTAC
>JABUQX010080493.1:70000-72011 GCA_015478945.1 Trachelipus rathkii
GAAAGAAAATTATTTAAAATTATTCGATATATCGGGCTGTAAGTAGAGGATGAATATTGAAGGGGAGGGGTAGCGGGGTAGGGGGTAGGGGGTGGGGATATTCGGCAAGGAAGAAAGGAGGGGTAGGGGGGGTTATAAAAATTTTTTGAAATTATTTTTTTTTATAAAAAAATAAAAGTAAAAAAGTAAAAATTAAAAAAAATAATAAAAATTAAAATAATAAAAAAATCTTTTTAAATTTTAAATAAATAACTTAAATAGTATGCCGAGATGCGTATCTATTTTTCGGATTGTCTGTTTGTGCCAGCCGCCATCCTGGCCTGGAATCGAGGTTTCCGCGCGCCGTGACCCTTCGAAGATAGGGGTGCTGGCTTCCTTCCAGATAGGACAATTTTCTTAGAAGGATGATTTGTATAATGTATAAAGATGGCAGGAAGGACTAAAAGGAGGAGGAGGATAAAGAAATGAATGGTGTTTGGAACCCCCGGGAAGGAGGGTGCCTCAAATAAAAAAGAGACAAACACACGGAGTGGACAGGAGAGGATTGGAGAAGGACAAAGGAGAAGGAGGGAAGAGGAAGGAGGAAGGTGGAGAAAGGAGACTGAGAAGGAGACAGAGTTGGTGCCGGGACCGGTGCTGGAGGCCGGTGCGGTGCTGAAGTACATTCGTGTAACCTCAGACTGAATTTCTATTTTCAAATTTGTTAACTGTAGATAAAAAGGAACCCCAAAAAATGTTTTTATTATATTTTGTAAGTTTTTTTTACATTTATTTGTTCTTTTATGTTTTTATTTTTGCTTATTCTATTTTTTTTGCAAATACCTTTAGAAATTCATATACTCAAAACATTTTGTTTTTTCTAAAATTTTATGCTTTCATGTTTATCAACGTAAAACTTCTTCGTTTTTACGCGGCTAAAGAGTAAACCAGTAAATCAGTTAATCTTCCTCACATCACACAACTTCCTACCTGTCCATGATCTTTTGATCTATTGATTTCTATTGATCTATTGATTCAAGTCATGATTTTTTATTAAAATTGGTTTATGTTTTACATCCCCTAAGCAGTAATCAGTTAATCAAAGTTGCCCTCGTCAACCTCCTACCATACCATCATCTATGATTTATTGATCTATTGATCTAATTGTCTAATTTGATTCAAGTCATATTATGAAGTACTTTTTTGTATAAACATACAAAATAATCCTTTGCTGGTAGTTGTTGTTGGTTTGAATGCCGCGTTTGTTGTTGCGCATTTGTTGTTGTTTGAATGCTTGCGGTTTTGTTGCTAGTTGATGTTCGTTGGTGTTGTTAGTTTGTTGTTGTTGTTGTTGTTGTTGTTGTTGTCTTGCTTAAGTTTTTAATATATAACGTTAAGTTAATGAAATATAAAAACGTACCTATTCTCACTTTTTTTTTGCACAATAGTTTTCAGGCGTTTTAACACAGACACTTTTTCATTCCACATATCTAAATATTAATGTTAATGACCTTTTAACAATTAAACATTCGATGGGGGTTATTAGAAACTAAACAAAATTTGTTACATTATCTTGTGACTAAGCCTAATGACATTACACACAATATCTCATTTAGCAACAAGGTACGCAACCCTATTGGAAGAGTTCAATACAGTATTACCCAAGCAGAATCAGGCACGCAATTCAATCTTTTTAACTAACATACCATTCAAAATTAACATTATTTTATTTATTATTATCTATTATTATTATTATTATTTTCATTATTTTATTTTATTATTATTATTGTGTATTATTATTATTATTATTAATTATTATATTTTATTATTTATTTATATTTATATTATGCATTATTATTTTATTAACATATTATTATTAATTTTATTCATTATCATTTTATTATTTATTAATTAATTGGAATTATTATTATTAAATCTATTAATTTTTGTTCCCATATTTATTATTTTATTATTTTTTATTATTATTCACAAAAATAGATTTAAGTTCGCGTACTTGTTGTTCAATTTCGAC
>JABUQX010080494.1:0-2500 GCA_015478945.1 Trachelipus rathkii
AGGTTTGTTTTTTCGTTTTTTGTTCTATTTTATTGAAATTAATTAAAGTCCTTCAATTCATAATTTTTTTTTTCTTTCTTAATTTATTGGCTTTAACTATGTCAATAGGAGGATCATCGTATCATGGGCCGTTCCAAACCAACGTGGAAGATCGTTTTGGTCACGTCAATTGTAGGACTCCTTACGTAAATACAAATATATATAATAACTGAAAAGGTTACTCCAGTACTCATAAGCCTTTTTTTGAAATTTGGATGAAAAAAAGAAAAGAGCTATCTTGAAAAATAAGTTATGTTTATTAGAAAATATCAATTGTTAAATTTAACCTTTAGTATATATAATATATATTATTATATATATATATTATATTATATGTATATAATATATCTATATATATATATATATATATATATTTAATAATATATAATATATATATATATATAATTATATATATATGTCTGTGTGTGTGTGTGGTTGATTATGTGCCTGTGTGACAGAAGAATTAATAAAGATGACCCAGAAAGATAACTATTTTAGGGAGCTGTGTGGTGTTGATAGAAATGTGTTAATGAGAGTGTCATTAAGATGGTTTGTCAAATGGAGAAAAGGGTGTGGATTAATAGTCAGTATGTTAACAGGTGGACTATGTTGGGAAACGACCTCGTGGAACCCATGAAAAGTAGATTGGGGGTCCGTGGAAAAGAGTCGTGCTGAAGGAAAGAAATGTCGAATTTGAAGCCGAGAAGAAAATGCCTATGAATAATAGGAGTAATTGATGAGGGCTTTGTTAGAGGCAAGATTGTGGGTCCTGGGCAGGACGATGGATGATTTACATAATATTGATGATATGAGAGTTGGATGTCTGCTGCCAGTGTTGTGGAAGATCTGGATGGACATTTTAAGCGACGGGTGTTCGTGCTTATGGGTATTGGGGGGGATTTTCTTTTCCAATTACGTTATGTTCCTCTACTACTTATTCTGTTTCGTGCTTTGTTGCGTACCCACACCCAACCTGTGGGAAGTAAAGGAAGAATTATATATATATATATAGATTTATGTATTATATATATATATATATATATATATATATATATATATTTAAATTATATATATATATTATATAATATATATATATATAGTATATATATATATATATATATATAATATATTATATATTATATATTAATATTATATATATACTAATATATATATATATTATAATAATTATATTATATAATATATATATATATATATATATATATATATATAGTATATATACTAGTATATATATAAATTATATATATATATATATATAGTTTATATATGGACATTTATAAGTGATTGGCTCCGCTTTTGTCGATAAGTAAAATAACGAATTTCGGAAGTAGTATTTCCTTTATTGTGGGCATAGACAAATAAACCAGCCTTTACGCTAATATACCTGTAGGCGACATAGTAATGCTTCTCACTATTATCGACTTATATATATATATAGATATACTCTCTCTCTCTCTCTTCCTGTTAAATGTGTTTAGTAAGTATGATCGGTGTGTGGTTAAGACATTTGAAACTAAATATAATGTCCATGAGACACCGATGAAACGTGCATGCTTTAGTTTAATGTCAGTTTATCTATCTACTGACTATTTGCGTTTTTTATTCAATATATACTATTATGTATTATTATATTCACTTCCATTACTTTATTATTTATTATTATATTATTATTTAATTCGAATTGATCCTCTGTTATTTAGTATACTCGACTACATTATTAATTTTATTTTATTATTATTATTATTATTATTATTATTATTATTATTATTATTTATTTATTATATTATTATTATTATTATTATTATTTATTATTACATTTCACAACATGATAAAAGTCATTATATGGACATGATCATTGTCAATAATCATTCATTATCATTATTATTATTATTATTATTATTATTTATTATTATTATTATTATTATTATTAACTTATTATTATTATTATTATTATTATATGATATATTATTTATTATTTCATTATTTATTATTATTATATTATATTATTAATAACATGATTTATTAGCAGGAATTTAACTTTAATAAAGAAAATTTGATTTTTTTCTGTTCTTTTTTTTTTATTCTTCTTATTTTTATTATTATATAATCTATGGAGTATATTTATTTTAAAAAAAACCCACCACGGACGGACCGCGAGGCCATTGCGAGCGAGGACCCCCGCTTTACGCGTGGGACGGCGGGATGATTATAGAGGCGGATCAAAAAATAAAATATATAAAAAAATATCAATATCAATTTATTATTAATCATTGGCGTCTCTACAAATTTTACGTACATTCATCAATTTTTAAACTGAAATAAATAGCCTAAGCTTATTCATTTTCATAGACTAAGGTGGTGACAGAAAAAAACAATTATATGTAGCACATTCTTTTCACTCTTTCTGGTTTTCTATATTAATTAATACATTTGAAATCCAGTA
>JABUQX010080494.1:12500-22763 GCA_015478945.1 Trachelipus rathkii
CACACACAGACATATATAGATATATAATATTATAATATTATATATATGATATATATATATATATAATATATATATATATATATATATTATATTATATATTATATATATATATATAATATATATATATATATATAATATACTAAAAGTTAATACAATTAATTATTTTCTTAAAAACCATAACATTATTTTTCAAAACAGGGGTAAAAAGCTCTTTTTTTCAAAAAATTCTTGGCTTTCAATGTCATGGAAGTAAACCTTTTTCAGTATTTTCTTAATTATGTATTCGTGAGTCTGACAATTGGGGGAACCGGGTTTGGGGAACCCCCCTCTTCACGTTGGTTTGGAAAGCGGCCCATGATACGATGATCCCTTAATTGACATAGTTACACAAAATAATTAAGAAAAAAAATGAAATTGAGGACTTTAATAATTTCATAAAATAGAACAAAAACAGAAAAAACACTGTTTATAAGATAAAAACGACATATTATGCAATAATTTAATTTGCAAATAATGAGAAGTTAATAACCTGCTAAAGTAGTTTTAAACAGATGAGCGTCTAGGCCATATAGTGTAGTAACATACCTATAGATAAATAATGTATGGTAATCTGCCTATATATAATCAATGCGTTTGACTAAAACAATATTTTCATAATTATGGAGAATTATTTTACCTATTTCACAATGTCTTATCATGTGTCAATATAGGCATCTTCATACTGCTTGGGAATGTGTTCACCGACCTCGACGGATAAAATCCAGTCAAATTTCTTCTTCAGATCAAAAGGCCGAGAGAGATCAACGTGTTTTACAAAGTTTTCAGTATATTTTTCAATTTCAGTACCACCATCATATCCTTCCAGAAATAAAAATTATGACGGTTATATGGTATGTCTTTTTACATAAGCTATAATGGGATAAAACATTGAAAAACTATAATGAATTCTGCTATAATTTTTTTAATTTATTTAGTTTAAGTAAATTTATTTATTAAGTTTCAATTTCTAATTTATTGAAACAGAATTCGAGCTCAAAGGATTTCTAGGTATCATGAATATTTCTGAGTTTCCAGAAATTTGTTTTACCATAAATTAAAAAAAATATATTTTAACAATAAAATATTTTTCTCTTACAAAAAAAAGCCTGGTACACAGGTTTCTAAGTCTGTAGGAACTTTCTTCACTAAGTGAAGAGGAAATTGAGTCAATATTTTATTTACAAACGTAAAACAGTTATGCCTTTTTCTTTTCATCTGCCAATGCAAAACGCTAAAATAAATTTTATTGTTCTAGTCAAGGGCAGCTAGAGCTGGCCCTCGGTGCCCACTGCCTTTTGTTCTTTAGGTGGAACAAATATTTCCATATAAATTATAAAACAGTGCTATAATAGTGTACCATTAATGATTACAGGCCGCTCGATCCAGTAGATTACATTGCTGTTACTCTTAGTAATACGTTAAATTCTTCCAGCTTCCTCGTATATTCATGCAATATCTGTTAGCTCAAACATTCATATTTTATTAAGAATTCGCCAAAGTAATGATGTTCAAGTCTAAACATTTATATCTCTCTTTATTAATAATGCATGGGACATAGAATAAGCGGATATTTAAATTTTAAACTGAACATATGGAGATACGGCTGAAATTTTTTTGCCTTAAGATCACCATAATTTAATGACGTTACGGTTATGTCTGACTTTTACCGCTAATGCGAAAATGACGTTCAAAATCGGTGCCAGTCATTACTGATGTGACACTCACAAAACTACTATTTCCTGGCAACGCTCATTACTATAGTGATACTCACTCATGATGTCATTTATTAACGATAACACTCATTGCTAATGCTATTCATTAACGATAACACTCATTGCTTGTGGCATTCAATAATTATTTAGTGATGACATTCATTACTGGTGGAATTCATTAAAAGAGACACTCATGGGGAGCAGAATTTTAATCATAGGGGCAAAATTTTAACATCAATTATTATTATTATTATTATTATTATTATTATTATTATTATTATTATTATTATTATTATTATTATTATTATTATTATTATTATTATTATTATTATTATTATTATTATTATTATTATTATTATTATTATTATTATTATTATTATTTGACATTGAACGAGTCGAAGAATCGATTTTGAATTATAATTGATTCCCGAGGGGAATCGATTTTTACGCACGCGAGCATACACACATTCCGTTACGTACCCGGCGCTGTCCCCCCTAAAATTGAAATGGTCGTAGAAAGGCTGAAATTTGGTGATTGGATTCGGAACCGGAGTCGGAGTCGGAGTCGGATTCTGATCCGAATTCGGATTCGGAGTCAGCACCGGTGCTGGCTCCGGTGCGGTGCCGAGTTAGTAAATATTTGTATGATAATACAGTATTGGTGTCTTTATACATGTTATCGAACCCGTAGATCTCGAATATGAGGGTTATAAGTTCGTAAAGGGTGTCTTGGGAACCCCCGAAGAAGGGGTCCCCAGAAAAAATGGACGAAATGCATGAGAAGTGGAGAAAGGAGTCAGAGTCGGAGTCAGAGAAGGAAGGATTCTGAGAAGGAGTCTGAGTCAGAGGAGTCGGAGTTGACAACGGCACAGGTGTTGACTTCGGTGTCTTTATATATGTTATCAAACCCATGGATCTCGTATATAATGGTCATAAGTTCGTAAAGGGTGTCGAGACTTCCCGGAAGGGGGGGTCTTCAGAAGAAACGCACGGAGCGCAAAACAGAAGAAGATGGAGGAAGGAAGAAGGAGGAAGGATGAAGGATGCAGGAAAGAGTCTGAGAAGGAGCCAGAGTTGTTACCGACACAGGTGTTGGAGCCGGTGTGGTGCTGAGTTAGAAAACATTCGTTTGCTATTTTATTTTATAAGTTTCATTTTACATTTAATTTTTGTTTTCAATTTAATTTTTTTTTTTAATTTATTTTCAAATTTTTATTAATTTTTTTTATTTATTTTAATTTATTTTGTTTTTGAAAAATATAATTTTTACTAAAATTTTTATGCTTTTCATGTTTATAACGTAAAAAATTTGCGTTTTTACATACCCTAAATCAGTAAATCAGTAAATCAAACCACCTTACCCTCCCCACCCTTCCATGATCCATGATCTATTGATTCAAGTCATATTTTTTACTAAAATTATGTTGTACATACTCAAAGCAGAAAATCAGTAAATCAAACCACCCACCCTACCCTCCCCACCCCTCCGTGATCTATTGATCTATTGATCTATTGATTCAAGTCATATTTTTTTTACTAAAATTGTTATGTTTTACATACCATAAAGCAGTAAATCCGTAAATCAGTAAATCAAACCACCCACCCTACCCTCCACACCTCTCCATGATCTATTGATCTATTGATTCTAATGATTCAAGTCATATTTTTTACTAAAATTGTTATGTTTTACATACCCTAAAGCAGTAAATAAGTAAATCAGTAAATTAACCACCCACCCTACCCTTCCCCACCCATCCATGATCTATTGATCTATTGATCTATCGATTCAAGTCATATTTTTTTACTAAAATTGTTATGATTTTACATACCCTAAAGCAGTAAATCAGTAAATCAAACCCCCTCCCCCGCACCCTCCTATCCATACATGATCTATTAATATATTGATTTATTGATTCAAGTAATTTTTTACTGCCCTTAAGTAAGCGCTTTCACCCCCTTTCGGGGTACCCCGAGTTGTGTCTTCATGCATCTCCGGGGTGATATCCCTGTAGTTGGGACTCATCGTTGAAAATTGTTCGGTACGTTTTCTGGCATTGGTAAAGATTGAGATTATGTTGCTGAGTGAGCTCAATATCGTGAAAAGCTTGTTGTATAAACATGAAATGTAACCCTAATATAAACCTACGTGGTAAGCTAACGACTCGAAGGTAATTACGTAATGTTTTCGAAGGGTAGGATAGGTTTACAGTTGTTAGCGTTATTCGTTGATCTGTATATCAATAGGTTATTTTTGATGTCGACAGAGAATTTTTGCTAATGTTCCACCGTTTATTTCATGTTCAAAAGGATGTTATATTTGATATGCAAGACACTTTGATGAATGTAGTATCAATTCGTAGTTCAAGATGCGGGTATCTTTGATAGTTTGGACACTTTGTTAAGGGTTTTGTTAGATAATACTACTTTAGCTGCTGTTGATATGATTGAAAAACAGGGATAGGTTGAGTTTTGCTGTATAATAAGGGGTAGGTTGAGAACTTATTCATAGCTCCAAATGTTAATGTCTTATGCGTAGTTCCAAATATTAGTATCTATTGTAGATTTTTGCCTCCATTGTAGTGTTAGATATGTTAGGTTATGTTTAATTTCTGCTACGTTTTTGGTTAAATATTACTATACAATGTGAAATTAAGCACTGATTGTGTTAGAGAAATGATAAGTTTCTGTAAAGATATTACTGTGTTAACTGTTTTTTTTGTGTTAGAAACGGGGACTTAGGTTAAAGTTTTTTGCTGGTAATGTTGGTTTCACACGCCGAGAATTTTGCTAAAGTCTACGTTTATTCATAGTTCAAAATGAACGTATATTTGATGTGTGTGGCGTTTTGATGAAGTTAGTATCAATCCATAGTTCAAGATAGGGGTATCTTTGATAGATTGGTCACTTTGTTTAGCTATTTTGTTAGATAATACTGCCTTAGCTGTTGCTGATATGTTGGAAAAGTAGGAATACATTGAGTTTTGTATCTCCTGTTAGCTACTTTACCTTTTGATAAGTAGGACACTTTGTGAATGTTAGCAGATTATTCATACGTGAGGTATGTTAGGTTTGTCGTTGTATATTATATTCTTAGTTCAGGTTATGATATGTTAGCTTTATTGACGTGAAAACTTTGTTACCTTAGCATATATTCGCTGGTCTGTATGATAATTAGGTAAGGTTATGATAATTTTTTGTTAAATATTACTATTTTAAGGTAAAATAACAAAGATATGTTACATATATGATTGAAAAAGTGTGAATAGGATACGTTCTGTATGTAATGTTAGGTAATTTCTGTTGTTAAGTATAGAACTTTGTTAAGTTGGCTGTTCATTCGTGCGAAGGCATGCTAGGTTGGTCGTTGTCGTAGTTATATTCTTAGTTCAGGTTATGAGATGTTGCTTTTTGATGTTAAAACTTTGTTACGTTAGCGTAATATTTGTAGGTCAGTATATAAAGAACTTATTTATATGTTATGTTTATCCAAAATGACACTCGAAAAATGACTTGAATCAATAGATCAATAGAACAATATTTTATTCAAAGAGCTTATTTTTATGTTATTTTTGAATAAAACCCTTTTTATTTTTATGCTATGTTTGGATAAAACCTTGTAATGTTTGCAATTATTCGTTGTGTATTATAGTTAGGTAAGGTTATGAGAAATTTTTGTTAAATGATTACTATATTAATGTAAAAACCTTTGTTACGGTAGCATATATTCGATGGTCAGTATGATAATTAGACAGGGTTATGATGAATTTTTGTTAAATATTACCCTGTTAATGTAAAATTAACATTGATATGTTAGAGATATGCTCTAAAAAAGTGTGAATATGTTACGTTTTGTACGCTGTGTTAGTTACTTTACTGTTGTTAAGCATGGAACTTTGTTAATGTTAGTAGTTTATTAGGGGGTAAGGTGTGTTAGGTTTGTCGTTGTATATTATATTCTTAATTCAGGTTGTTCTATTTATCTTTAATTATGTGAAAACTTTGTTTTACGCTACGCAATATTCGTTGGTTAGTATTATAAAGACATATTTTTTATGCTATGTTTATCCGAAATGTTACTCGAACTGTGACCTGAAATCAATAGATTAATAGATCAATAGATCATAGGAGGGTGGGAGGGTGGAAAGGAGGGGCTGATGGTGTGATTTACTGATTTACTGATTTACTGCTTTAGGATCAGTGAACTATTACACTTTACATGATATTTTTTATTCAAAGAACTTATTTTTATGTTATGTTTGGTAAAAACTTTGTTATGTTTGCCAATTATTCGTTGGGAATATGATATTTGGTTAGGATATGATAAATCTTTGCTAAATATTACTAATTATTTTAAAAAACGGTTACGTTTAGCATTATTCGTTGGTCTGTATGATTAAATTAGACAAGGTTATGAATAAATTTTTGTTAAACTGTCCGTGTTAATGTAAATATTACCATGTTAATGTTAGAGATATGCTTGACAAAGTGGAATGAAGCTACGTTTGTATGCTTATGTTAATTACTTTGCTGTTTGTTATGTCTGGACTTTGTTAATGTTAGCAGTTTATTCTTGCTTAAGGTGTGTTAGGTTGTTGTTGGCATTATATTCTTAGTTCAGATGATGCTACGTAAGCTTTATTAATGTGAAAACTTTCTTCCGATAGCATATATTCGTGATCAGTATGATAATCGACCAAGGTTATGATAAATTTTTTTGTTAAATATTACCGATGCTAATGTAAAATTAACATTGATAATGTTAAAAGAGATATGCCTTGACAAAGTGCCGAAATTTTCTACGCAGTTTTTTGGCATGCTATGTTAGTTACTTTACTGTTGTCAAGTGTGAAACTTTGTTAATGTTAACAGTTTATTCGTGCCTAAGGTGTGTTAGGTTTGTCGTTGAACATTATATTCTTAGTTCAGGTGATGCTATGTTAGCTTTATTAATGTGAAAACTTTGTTACGTTAGCATATATTCGTTGGTCAGTGTATAAAGAACTTGATTTTATGTTATGTTTATCCAAAATGATACTCGAAATGTGACATGAAACAACAGATCAATAGATCATAGGATGGGTATGAGGGTACTGGACGGGATGTTTTGATTTACTGATTTACTGCTTTAGGGTATGTAAAACATAGCAATTTTAGTAAAAAATAACTTGAATCAATAGATCAATAGATCAATAGATCATGATGGATAGGAGGGTGCGGGGGAGGGGGTGTTTGATTTACTGATTTATTGCTTTAGGGTATTAAAACATAACAATTTTAGTAAAAAATATGACTTGAATCAATTGGTCAATAGATCAATAGATCAATAGATCAATATATCACGGAGGGGTGGGGGATGGTATTGTGGGTGGTTTGATATACTGATTTACTGCTTTAGGGTATGTAAAAGATAACAATTTTATTAAAAAAAATGACTTAGTCAATAGATCAATAGATCAATGTATCAATAGATCAATAGACCACCGAGGGGTGGGGAGGGTAGGGTGGGTGGTTTGATTTACTGATTTATTGATTTACTGCTTCAGGGTATGTAAAACACAACAATTTTTGTAAAAAATTATGACTTGAATCAATTGATCAATAGATCAATAGATCAATAGGTCAATAGATTATTAGATCATGGAGGGGTGGGGAGGGTAGGGTGGGTGGTTTGATTTACTTATTCACTGATTTACTGCTCTAGGGTATGTAAAAACGCAAATTTTTTAAGTTATAAACATGAAAAGCATAAAAATTATAGCAAAAATTATATTTTGTAAACAAAATAAATTAAAATAAATAAAAAAATAATAAAAATTTGAAAATAAATTAAAAAAATTAAATTGAAAACAAGTAATGTAAAATGAACTTAATGAAAATAAAATATGAAAACGAATGTTTACTAACTCAGCACAGCACCAGCTCCAGCACCGGTGTCGGTAACAACTCTGACTCCTTCTCAGACTCTTTCATCCATCCTTCCTCCTTCCTCCTTTTTTCTTCCTCCATCTCTTCTGTTTTGCGGGTTCGATAACATATATAAAGACACCAATACTGTATTATTATACAAATATTTTACTAACTCGGCACCGCACCGGAGCCAAGCACCTGTTGTCGTTGTCAAACTCCGACTCCTCTGAACTCGACTCCTTCTCAGAATCCTTCGTCATTTGACTCGACTCCGCTCCTTTCTCCACTTCTCTTATGCATTTCGTCCATTTTTTTCTAGGACCCCTCTTCGGGGGTTCCCCAGACACCCATTCCGAACTTATAACCCTCATATTCGAGATCTACGTGTTCGATAACATATATAAAGACACCAATACTGTATTATTATACAAATATTTACTAACTCGGCACCGCACCGGAGCCAGCACCGGTGCTGACCAGAATCCACGCTCGCAACTCCGGCGCCGAATCCTTTCACCAAAATTGTTCAGCCTTCTACGAGCTTTCAATTTTATGGGCCAGCGCCCCCTTACGGGGGGGCGCACGGGTACGTAACCGGGGTGTTGTGTGTATGCTCACGTGCGTAAAAATCGATTCCCTTAAAAGGGGAAAATCCCCGGGATTTTTCAAAAACTCAAAAAAAATCGATTTTTCCCCCCCCCCCGCTTTAAAGGGAAATTCCGATTTTTCGACTCGCTCAATGTCAAATAATAATAATAATAATAATAATAATAATATAAAAAATAATAATAATAATAAAATATAATAATAATATAATAATAATGAAATAATAATAATGATAATAATTAATAATATAATAATAATAATAATAATAATATAATAATAATATAATAATTAATAATAATAATAATAATAATAATAATAATAATAATAATAATAATAATAATAATAATAATAATAATAATAATAATAATAATAATAATAATAATAATAAATAAATAATAAATAATAATAATAAAAAAATAATAATAATAATAATAATAATAATAATAATAATAATAATAATAATAATAATAATAATAATAAAGCGTAAGAACGTTCAGTATCAAATTTACATTCAACGATAAGTCTACTTAGTCCTTTCAAAACGCTCGAAGAGTCACAGACCGAATTTGACCTTGGCGCTAAGAGGCAACACCCACTTAAGGGGGTCCTAGGAACACGAAAACTCGGCAGTAACGAGATCAGGACATCAACTTAATACTATTCCAAATTTCAAACCAATACAATAACTCTATCATAGAAAAAAAAACGGTGACGCTCAACTCGTTCCATTACTACAGCGATTAATCGAATGTTAATTATAGTATTATTTTCTTTCGATTATATTTTCAACGTAAAAAGTCAACCAGAGCACATAGAAAGACGATTTAAATATCGTTTTAGGGGTAATAAACATCAATAAATCGATTGGAACCATCAAAAATTATATATCGATCATTTGAAACCTTCCATTAACCAAAAAGAAACCTTTGGGGGGTTACATCCACCTTTTGGAGGGCTAAATCCCTGATTTCTGGTTAAACCGTCTCCCAGACCTTAAATTCCGTCTCACCGACCTTAAAAACCCTTACCTTGACACTTCAACCTTGAAAAAGGCAAATGTTGCAAAATGTTGCTTGCAACATTTGCAACATTGCATGCAACATTGCCTTGCAACATTTTGGCCGTCAGTTTTCGACCCTATACTACTAAGGTATGTGTGTGATTGTACCATATGATCATTTTGAAGGGGATGATTTGGAAAATGAGAAAAGAGAAATTTTCTGGTAGTAAAGTGATTGATATCTGTGAGGGGAGAGATATGTGTGTAAGTAACACATTCTTTCGAATACAAGACTGTCCATAAATTTACTGGAGTTGGTGTAGGTACGGATGATGGATGTTGAAGTGGAGTATGATTGATTTTGTATTAGTGAAGAAGATATTTAAGTATGTAATGGATGTAAAATCAGCAATGGGATGGGGATGGCAATATCAGATCATTATATTGTTTTATGTAAATTAATTTACATAGGGATGGATGGAAAGGAAATGAAAAAGAAATAATGGTGAAGAATTAAGAGTAAGAAATTAAATGAAAAGTATGTCAGAGGACTTTCAAGAAAATCATTTGAATGTGAGCAATATGAAATTGAGTAAATAATGGTGCAAATGAGGGAAGCGTTTGTTAGTAGTGTAAGAGAAGTATGGGAGTGTGCTAAATTAGGAAACAAAAGGTCAATAGTGAATGACGGATTGGAGGTGATGAATGCAAGCAGTAGGAAATAAAAGATCATGTTAATGTATTTAAGGTCAAATGATGAGGATTCGATAAGATTGTAGGGAAATATATAGAGAGAGAAAATAGGCAGGCTGAAAGTTGGATACATAGAAGAAAAAAGAAGGCAAATGAACAGTTTGGAAGTAAATGAATATTTTGGAAGGAAGTTGAATGGGGCCCTACAAGGCAATAAGATATGTTAGTGTTCTAGAAGAAATACGATAGGTTAAGAAAGAGAGTTAGGGAAATTCTTCATCGAATAATGAATAGGGATGACGCTTT